>JAQMRL010000003.1:110578597-110861097 GCA_035578175.1 Catonia carolina
TTGTCGTAAAATGCATTCTAAGGCCAAAATCTTAAAAAAAAATCGATTTTTCACACGTTTTCGTGAGAAAAAAACAGAAAATAGCTAATTACTGCTAAACTAAGCGGTATACAAAAAAATGTTTTAAATAAAAGTTGTAGGTTTTTAAATTCTCTACAACTTTTATTATATAAATGTTTGCGCTAAATTGCATATTAAAGCCATAATCTTAAAAAAACTATGTTTTTACGTGAAAACAGCCTCACCCAGAATTTCAGTAAACATGACGCCTATCATATCTTGTAGAGAATAAAAAATTGAGTAATCCAGGCGATTTTTAAAAAAATCGTAGGACCAGTTTTTGAGAAAATAGCAAAAAAGTGAAAAATTACACGAATAAATTACTACTTCCGGTTGACCGATTTTGATGAAAATGTTCGTGTCGGGTCCGGTAGTGGTATGTAACTTAAGTTTCAAGTTTTAAGTTCGAACAATGTTCCGTTCTTGAGATATTCTGTTCACACACAGACACACACACACACACACACACACAGACAGACACACACACAGACCAATCGCTAAAAACATGTTTTTTTGGGTTCAGGGGGTCTGAAAACGTATAGATCCGGTGAAAACTCGATTTCGAAAAATCGACATGAAAACAATACTTTCCTTCCTATATATTCATATAGGCAAGAGAAAGTAATAAGTAAAACCGCAAAATTGATAAGATATTACACGAATAAAAAGTATCGATTATTCAGTCAGTGTTAAATGAGCGGTGGGACCAGTCTCAGGAAATAAAGGCCAGGATTGAAAAAGCCAGATCAGCGTTCAACCAAATGTCAAAACTGTTCAAGACACACAACTTGAACCTTGAATTGAAAATTAGACTACTTCCATGCTATGTATTTTCCATCTTGCTATATGGAGTAGAATCTTGGACTCTTAGTGAAGCAACAGCAAAGAAACTGGAGTCATTTGAGATGTGGACCTACAGAAGAATCCTGAGAATATCATGGACAGATAAAATATCCAATGAGAGAGTTCTTCAAAAACTAAATAAAAAGACTGAAATAATGTACACAGTCAAAAGAAGAAAATTGGAATACCTAGGACACATCATGAGAAATGACACTAAATACAAGCTGTTGAAATGCATAGTGCAGGGGAAAGTGCATGGCAGGAGAGGCGTTGGGCGAAGGCGAATATCCTGGCTGAAAAATTTAAGGACATGGTTTTCAGTATCCACCCCTGAATTGTTTAAAGCGGCTGTCAACAAAATCAGCATTGCCAGAATGATTGCCAACATTCGGTAACGGATAGGCACTGGAAGAAGAAGATTCAGTCAGGTAATCGTACCGTTGTTGTTTAGGTCATCAGCCACAAGAAGGCTGGTTTGAACCTCTAGAGGTTTTACTAAGTAAAACGAGGAGTGAGGTGGTTTACCATTACCACAACTCACTGAATGGAAAAGTACGCTTATCAGCATGCCGGGCCCTCTGAAAAACACATATTTTCCACTCTGCAAATGACACCTTCACTTCATTCACCACAGGGTCTGGCTGTATAATGAAATTCATTACTTTCAGAAGAGATAACTCTGATTAGTGTATTTTACACCTCTACCTCTTCTGCTCTTAAATGATTCAGTCATTTAATTGGCTGACCATGTGATAAGAAACAGAACTATTTATTTTAGCCCTGCATCGAACATGTTAAGTGTAAATAATTTGACACTCCACCTGTCTGTTTAGGGCAGCAATCGTACTGGTAACGCAATATAAGTTGACGATCATCAGCGAGAGCAAGACTTGACTATACGGGGGGGTTGAAGTGCTACTATATGTGCTTTTCTAAATACATCATAGCGACAGCGCTAACCATGATAACATGTTGTAGCTTTACTTTTACATTGATTTATTATGTTTACAACTATGTCATTTTATAAAAATTGATTGTATATAAGCCATAATACTGTAATATGAGACACTTATACATACAAACAACAGACCGTACGTAAATTCATACAAAAATTAACCCCACTCACACATAAACATAAACATACAAATTTACACAATCAACATAAATACCAGATGATTTACCACCTACAGATGATGAGTAATGAAAATAATAAAAAAAAACAATAAAAAGAAAATTTTCTTAAAATAATAAAATGGATTGTTAGTTAGTTCATTCCATTTTAAATCTTTTAAGAAACAAGACATACTCTACAATTTTTAAGATAAAAAGGATTTTGAATATTCATTAATTTTTATTTTATTAAGAATCAATTCAATAATTTTAGAAGATTTAATTTTAGAAGATTTAACTATAAAGAATTTCAACAATTTTAACAGATTTTAAAAGATTTTAAGATTTTAATCATTTTAAATATTTTAAATATTTATTAAGAATTTTCAAATAAAGAAACGTTGAATTTCGAGATCTTAAAACTTTTGGATTTTATTTACGAACCTCTGGGACAATACTAAGCCTAAGCTATATTTTTAGTATACTTTTTGGTCATCACCAGTAAACTGAATTACTGCACTCTGACATTTGTAATGATAGACTAGTTACTCCGTGAGTTCCGTCGATGCGAGCTTATTGTGAGTAATACTAGTTTTACGGTAATTTGAAAATGTTATTGTATTTTTAAGGTTTTCATATTTCATTATTTTCAGTAAAGTTATGTTAAATTGTAATTGAATTTTAAACAATTCACTTTCTTTAAATAATTACATTACTCCTTACTTATTTAGTGTGACGGGCCATGAACTGAATTTTATTAGTTAAGGGGAGTCTGGATTGAAAAATTGAAAAAATATCGATTTTTGGTTTTTTGTTCTTAAATTTAATTCAAAATTTCCGCTTTAAAATGATATATAAATCACGTTTCTACGATGTCTAGAAATTTTTTTATAATTTTCTTTCTGAGGCTACGTACTGAAGCAATATCCTCGAGTTCATTCATAATATTTTGTGGCACTTGCTACAAATTTTACAACTTTGAATTATGATTTATTGGGAATATTTTTTCAGCTGGTAGTTTGTAGGTTGGAAACATAACCTAATCAGTTAAAAATTATAACAAAACATAACCTTGCTTCTTAGTAGAATCTTCAGCTCGTGTTTTTGTATTCAACTTGTGTGATTAGTACTTCTGCTGTGATTATCGTTTTGTTCTGTTACTATTCATTGTATACCATTATTATTAATTTCCATCAGAATCATGACGCGTTCGAAACGAGTGGAGGAAATATAAATAAAATAATGTTATTGGAAAAAATGGAATTAGATCCAGGCAAGAATACTATTCAGGCTATGAAAAAGTTTGATCAGGTGTGTGTAAGGAAAGCTGAAAAACATAGTTTTTTTAAGATTACGGCTTTAATATGCAATTTAGCGAAAAAATTTATATAATAACAGTTGTAGAGAATTTAAAAACCTACAACTTTTATTTCAAACATTTTTTTGTATAATGCTTAGTTTAGCAGTAATTAGCAATTTTCTGTTTTTTCTCACGAAATCGTGAGAAAAATCGATTTTTTTAAGATTTCGGCCTTAGAATGCATTTTATAATAAAAGTGTATCCAATCGAATTTATAGGAAATTAAAATATCTACAACTTTTATTAAGCACATTTTTCTCTACAGAGCCTAGTTTAGCGTGAAAGAGTGATTTTCCGTATTTTTAAGCCAAACTGAGGTTGATTTTCATTTTGCGTCTTTCACTCATGATTAAAATTAGGTTATGTTTATTGAGGTTAGTTTTTTGTTTATTTCTAATGTTTTATTACTAATATTAGGTTATATATTGTTTAAATTATTTGCTTTGGCAAGAGAAAGTTGTGTGAGTGTTTCACACCAGATTTTTTTATTTAGAAACTATACAGTACTGTACAACCATCCAAAAGCTTAACAAAATTTAGAATAAACAAATGACGTGAAAAATAAACAGAAAAATAATTTTTTTAAAGAATATATCCCAGTGGATAATTAAAAAGTTTAACAATAAAATGAAATTAAGTAAAAAGAAAACAAACACAGGAAAAACAAATAATATACACATTACAAGAATAATAAAGATCTGAACAACTCATAAAAAATTATAATTACAAAAGAAATGAATGAAGAATGAAATGTTAAGGAATTATGAAATCTGTGAAATAATTTGAACATCTTTTAAGCATTTCATTTACATATTACTTTCTCTTGCCTATATGAATATACAGGAAGGAAACACATATCAGAGTGCGTCGATTTTTCGAAATCGAGTTTTCACCGGATCTATACGTTTTCAGACCCCTTGAACCCAAAAAACATGTTTTTAGCGATTGGTCTGTGTGTGTGTGTGTGTGTGTGTGTGTGAACAGAAATAATCTCAAGAACGGAACATCGTACGAACTAGAAACTTAAGTTACATACCACTACCGGACCCGACACGAACATTTTCATCAAAATCGGTCAACCGGAAGTAGTAGTTTATTCGTATAATTTTTCACTTTTTGCGATTTTCTCAAAAACTGGTCCTACAATTTTTTTTAAAAATCGCCTGGTTTACTACATTTTTTATGCTCTACAAGATAGGGTAGGCGCTATGTTTGCTAAAATTCTTGGTGAGGCTGTTTTCACGTAAAAACAAAGTTTTTTTAAGATTACGGCTTTATTATGCATTTTAGCGCAACAATTTATATAATAAAAATTGTAGAAAATTTAAAATCCTAAAACTTTTATTTCAAACATTTTTTTGTATAACGCTTAGTTTAGCGGTAATTTGCGATTTTCTGTTTTTTTCTCACGAAAACGTGTGAAAAATTGATTTTTTTAAGATTTCGGCCTTAGTATGCATTTAACAACAAAAGTGTATATGATTAAATTTATAGAAAATTAAAAGATCTACAACTTTTATTTAAAGCATTTTTCTCTACAGAGCCTAGTTTAGAGAGAAAGAGTGATTTTCACATATCAGAGTGCGTGGGTTGATTTTCATTTTGCGTCTTTCACTCATGATTAAAATTAGGTTATGTTTATTGAGGTTAGTTTTTTTTTGTTTTATTTCTTATGTTTTATTACTAATGTTAGGTTATATTGTTAATTATTTGCACTGGCAAGAGAAAGTTGTGTGAGTGTTTCACACCAGATTTTTTTGTTATTTGATCAGTAGATCTCTACTCCATTTTCTTCGTAAGCGTCGGTGGGTTAAGTTTTGTCTTGACATTTGCTGTATTAGGGGATTAATTTGTGGTCTGTTAACTTTCTGTTAAATTGTAAGTATTTTATTTTAGCAGTTTCTGATACAAAAGGAATATTTAAGTCGGAATGTAATGTTAGGTTTGTTACGTAATATGGGGCGTTCGTTATCATGCGAAGTATTTTTGACTGATGGGTTTGAATTTTTTGTGAGTTTTCTTTGCCGTCCCAAAAATTTCTATACCGTAATTCCAAATCGGTCGTAGATAGGTCTTATATGTTAATAATTTAAATTTTAATGGTAGAGTTGATTTTCTGTTGATGAATTTTAAGAGTAATTTTGTACGGTTATTTAGTTGCAAACGTTTTGTTTTGAACGTTAATTTAATTTCTTTTTTTTAGCTTTTATTTGTTACTGGGAACTGTACATTGTTAACAACTACCCAATTTTATCGCTGCTTTTTGCTGTATTTTTTTGACGTGGATTAGACATGAGTTTGAACAGGGACCCCCAGTGGAGTTTGTTCATGGATGGCTGTCAGCTGATCACCATACAAAGTCGCTTACCCAACCGGTGTTACTTAACAAATAATAGCGATTTTCTACCAGTGACTGACTGGGCTGGCCCGAAGGCCAAATTTAATTAAAACCTTAATTTAATCACCCTGGTATGGGCGGGCTAGTAAATAATAAGTGTATAAACCCGAGTCTGAATAATTCTTAACAATTTCTGAGAAAATTAGTCTGGGTTTCCATCGATTTATATTGTAAACAATTTTATTCTCTCTGTTACCACGTGACTAAGTTATTTGTTTATAGTTATGTAGTAACACGATGCATTTGTGACTACTATAAAAAAAGTCCATGTAATTTCAATAGAAGCTTCCGTAAAAAGTATTTTCACTGCCACACATGTAAAGTGGTTGCAGCAGTTTGCAGATAGTGTGCTGCAAAACGTACTACTACTTCCATACTCTTGATTATAAACAAATGAGCAATAAGCACAAATCACCATCTATTTTTAATTTTTACTTATATGGATATATTACTTTAATGTCAAAATAAATACTTTATAAATCAGAATGTCAAATTCTTTTAGTTAATTAATTACAGATTGTATTATACTCTGCAGTGTTTGCTTTAATAACTGTCAACACAAAATGTAAGGCTGTTTCTATTTTGAAGACATAAATAAAAATGTACATAGTCTTGTATAAATGCATATGATTATATTATAGTTCAAATAAATTCACCAGTTCAGTTTGAGTTTCCGTTCAGTGCACAAGAGATTAAAGTGTACGCAGTACCGGTCAACGATGAGTGAAAAACGAGATTCACGAAGCCAATCTAAAAACTTCATTAACAGTGTGTATAATTACTTTAAAGAACTTCTGTATAGTTATCCTAGTTTAGAGGCATACTTTTCTAACAACCAGTACACATCCTGACTACTCGGAATAAATGGAGGAGGCAAGTAGAGGGAACGTGTACAGTGGAAGCTTCTATTAAAATTACATGGACTATAGGTTGTTTATATTATAGGATGTTTGCGTGGCCCATCCATCTCTCAATAATCACCTCCGCCTGACCATGAATTAGGAAAATACGACCATAATTATTTTAACTCTTACACTTCTAAGTTTTTTACTCATCTCTATTAAATTAATATTATTTAAACATTACTCAAAAGAAATCCATCGCAATTTATTTTAAATTACTTAAAAATCAAAGAAATACAAATTAAATTAAAACATAGTAATTTAATAATTTTTTTTAACTACTCGGTCGTAATAAAATAGTATTTTTATTTATTATTTGTGTTTTGTTTTG
Source organism: Catonia carolina (assembly GCA_035578175.1). Lineage (NCBI taxonomy): Eukaryota > Metazoa > Arthropoda > Insecta > Hemiptera > Achilidae > Catonia > Catonia carolina. The sequence goes on from JAQMRL010000003.1 coordinate 110,585,602, forward strand.
AAAGATATTTTCAAATATAATATTATTATTTGTAATGAAATTACTTAATGTCGAATCAATTACGAATATATTATAGATCACAATACAAAAATATATAAATTTACTTCAGATACATAAATTATAACAATTTATTATGATTGAGAGAAGAACAATATTTGAAGTCAAAACAAAAATTATTATCATTACATAGGTATAATACCTACAGTTCAGCCGTTCTTAGTTTGCTCCTACTGTCAACAAACAAAAGCCACCTACTACAAGGTGTACGCTAGAGTCTACGACTATACGGATATCGTATTCCTTTAATTTTAACTATGTTTTAAATTATAAGTACTTAAAATATCAGTCATGATATGATGTAGGTCTAACAATTTCATTTAGAAAAAAAATTTAAAAGTATTTTGTATTTAAATACTTTTGAAAGTATTTTGTTGTTACTTTTTAATCAGCGTGTACACATTTTTATATAATGCGCATGCTCAGTGACGTCATTATTTGTTTAAATTAGGAGCAACCTAAGAGAGGCTGGACTTTAGTTGTTTTTTCATATAGCACAGCATTCAAAAAATTTTAATTCTGAATTATTTACAAAAAAATAACAAAGGAAAAAATTTGATTCAAGTATAATAACAATGAAAAACAAATTTTTCATATGATTATAGAGCAAAAACCCAGAATTAAAATCAATAAATTACACTACAAAACAACATAATAAATTTGATAAATAAAATAATACGATATTTTTCACAAAAATTATCTTTTACAGTTTTTTTTAGTATAATTTTCCCATAAACGTATAACTACCGCGATTGGAGAAGTCAATACACAACAAAATAATTAAGAAATATGAAAATAAAATTTATAAAATATGCAAAACAAAACAATTATGTCATCACTTTATTAAAAATAAATAAAAAAATCTGGTGTGAAACACTCACACAACTTTCTCTTGGCAATGCAAATAATGACCATTATAAACCAACATTAGTAATAAAACGTTAGAAATAAACAAAAAACTACCACAATAAACAGAACCTAATTTTAATCATGAGTGAAAGACACAAAATGAAAATCAACCTCAGTTTGGCTTAAAAATACGGAAAATCACTCTAACGCTAAACTAGGCTCTGTAGAGAAAAATGCTTTAATTAAAGTTGTAGATCTTTTAATGTTCTATAAATTTGATTGTTGTTTAGGTCATCAGCCGAAAGGCTGGTTTGAACCTGTGTAGAGGTTTTACTAAGTAAAACGAGGAGTGAGGTGGTTTACAATTGCCTTCCTCACCGAGTGAAAAAGTACGCTTATCAGCATGCCGGGCCCTCTGAAAAGCACATATTTTCCACTCTGCAAACGACACCTTCACTTCATTCACCACAGGGTCTGGCTGTATAATGAAATTCATTACTTTCAGAGGAGATAACTCTGATTAGTGTCTTCTACACCTCTACCTCTTCTGTTCTTAAATGATTCAGCCATTTAATTGGCTGACCATGTGTTAAGAAACAGAACTATTTATTTTAGCCCTGCAACGAACAGATTGAGTGTAAAAAATTTGACACACCACCTGTCTGTTATGGGCAGAAATTTGATTATATACACTTTTGTACTAAAACCGAAATCTTAAAAAAAAATCGATTTTTTTACACTATATCGTGAAATAGTGTAAAATTTGAAGAAATTTGATTATATACACTTTTGTACTAAAACCGAAATCTTAAAAAAAAATCGATTTTTTTGCACTATTTCGTGAGAAAAAAATAGAAAATCGCTAATTACCGCTAAATTATGCGTTATACAAAAAAATGTTACAAATAAAAGTTGTAGGATTTTAAATTTTCTACATGTTTTATTATGTAAATTTTTGCGCTAAAATGCATATTAAAGCCGCAATTTAAAAAAAAACAATTTTTTTACGTGAAAACAGCCTCTCTAAGAATTTTAGCAGATATGACGCCTACCCTTTCTTGTAAAGCATAAATCATTTAGTAAACCAGGTGATTTTAAAAAAAATCGTAGGACCAGTTTTTGAGAAAATCACAGAAAAGGGAAAAATTACACGAATAAACTACTACTTCCGGTTGACCGATTTTCATAAAAATGTTAGTGTCGGGTCTGGTAGTGGTATGTAACTTAAGTTTCAAGTTTCAAGATCGTACGATGTTCCGTTCTTGAGATATTCTGTATACACACACACAGACCAATCGCTAAAAACATGTTTTTTTGGGTTCAGGGGGTCTGAAAACGTATAGATCCAGTGAAAACTCGATTTCTTAAAATCGACATGAAAACAATACTTTCCTTCCTTTATATTCATATAGGCAAGAGAAAGTAAAAAAATAAAAAATGCGAATAACATTTCATACAAGCTTAGACAAAATAACTTTTAAAATATATCAACTCATTTTAAACTTAGAAAAATGATAGCTTAATTGATAAATAATTGAATTGATTTATATTCATTATCTTGACAATGAAAGCTATTTGAAACTCATTAGGCAAAGTTGTGGTCAATTAACGAATCGTCACCCACCTCCACCTCCACCCACATAACACACAATTTATACTATAGTACTTTTAAATTTAATAGGCGGTGAGCGTACGATTATAGGTAACGCGCTATAAGTTGACGATTGCGGCTATCATGCAGAGGACAATACTGCCCGTCCCCAAGCTTTGTGCAGCTGCGGGATGAAGGGGAAAGACGAAGTATCAGACTGCTGTTACGTCATAACTCTGTACTAATCATCTCATTGCTCTTCGCTGGGCAGTAGGCTGCCTAGTGCGTGACATACGTGGGTGTTGTTTTGACAATTCGCTGAACACACAGTTTATACTATAGTACTTTTAAATTTAATAGGCGGTGAGCGTACGATTATAGGTAACGCGCTATAAGTTGACGATTGCGGCTATCATGCAGAGGACAATACTGCCCGTCCCCAAGCTTTGTGCAGCTGCGGGATGAAGGGGAAAGACGAAGTATCAGACTGCTGTTACGTCATAACTCTGTACTAATCATCTCATTGCTCTTCGCTGGGCAGTAGGCTGCCTAGTGCGTGACATACGTGGGTGTTGTTTTGACAATTCGCTGAACACACAGTTTATACTATAGTACTTTTAAATTTAATAGGCGGTGAGCGTACGATTATAGGTAACGCGCTATAAGTTGACGATTGCGGCTATCATGCAGAGGACAATACTGCCCGTCCCCAAGCTTTGTGCAGCTGCGGGATGAAGGGGAAAGACGAAGTATCAGACTGCTGTTACGTCATAACTCTGTACTAATCATCTCATTGCTCTTCGGTGGGCAGTAGGCTGCCTAGTGCGTGACATACGTGGGTGTTGTTTTGACAATTCGCTGAACACACAGTTTATACTATAGTACTTTTAAATTTAATAGGCGGTGAGCGTACGATTATAGGTAACGCGCTATAAGTTGACGATTGCGGCTATCATGCAGAGGACAATACTGCCCGTCCCCACGCTTTGTGCAGCTGCGGGATGAAGGGGAAAGACGAAGTATCAGACTGCTGTTACGTCATAACTCTGTACTAATCATCTCATTGCTCTTCGCTGGGCAGTAGGCTGCCTAGTGCGTGACATACGTGGGTGTTGTTTTGACAATTCGCTGAACACACAGTTTATACTATAGTACTTTTAAATTTAATAGGCGGTGAGCGTACGATTATAGGTAACGCGCTATAAGTTGACGATTGCGGCTATCATGCAGAGGACAATACTGCCCGTCCCCAAGCTTTGTGCAGCTGCGGGATGAAGGGGAAAGACGAAGTATCAGACTGCTGTTACGTCATAACTCTGTACTAATCATCTCATTGCTCTTCGGTGGGCAGTAGGCTGCCTAGTGCGTGACATACGTGGGTGTTGTTTTGACAATTCGCTGAACACACAGTTTATACTATAGTACTTTTAAATTTAATAGGCGGTGAGCGTACGATTATAGGTAACGCGCTATAAGTTGACGATTGCGGCTATCATGCAGAGGACAATACTGCCCGTCCCCAAGCTTTGTGCAGCTGCGGGATGAAGGGGAAAGACGAAGTATCAGACTGCTGTTACGTCATAACTCTGTACTAATCATCTCATTGCTCTTCGCTGGGCAGTAGGCTGCCTATTGCGTGACATACGTGGGTGTTGTTTTGACAATTCGCTGTAGACGGCGACACAGAATATATGTACGAGTAGTTTGGATTGTACCCTTGACTACTACAAACATAATACAAGTAAAACGTTACTACTACTAACGCAATCTCTCACAGTTGTAGTGACGTAATGCATACCTCTCAGCTGCACAGAGCTTGGGGACGGGCAGTATTCTATCTATCCTACTAACATCGGCCAACCCGAAAGCATAAGACATGTATCAAGTGTATAACTCAAAATGTAACCACCACAAACACTTAACCGGAAGTAGTAGTTTATTCGTGTAATTTTTCACTTTTTTGAGATTTTTTCAAAAACTGGTCCTACGATTTTTTTTAAAATCGCCTGGTTTATTAAATTTTTTATGCTCTACAAGATACGGTAGGCGCCATGTTTGCTGAAATTCTTAGTGGGGCTGTTTTCACGTAAAAATTTGTTTTTTTAAGTTTGTGGCTTATTCCTTATGTGGCTTTGTGTTTTATTCCTCACGAAAACGTGTGAAAAATCGATTTTTTTAAAGATTTCGGCCTTAGTATGCATTTACGACAACAAAAGTGTATATAATCAAATATATAGGAAATTAAAAGTTCTACAACTTTTATTTAGAGCATTTTTCTCCTTAGAGCCTAGTTTAGCGTGAAAGAGTGATTTTCCGGATTTTAAGCCAAACTGAGGTCGATTTTCATTTTGCGTCTTTCACTCATGATTAAAATTAGGTTATGTTTATTTAGGTTAGTGTTTTTGTTAATTTCTCTTGTTTTATTAGGACTAATGTTATGCTATATTGTTCATAATATACATTGGCAAGAAAACGTTGTGTGAGTGTTTCACACCATATTTTTTTCAATAATAACCAGATTCTAAAGAACCAGGAATAAGTTTTAGTGTTTTAAAACAGTGTGTATAACCCACCGGGTTGGTCTAGGGGTAACGTCGTCGCCGCTAATCAGCTGTACAGCTGATTTTCGTTAACGAAGGTTCGTGGTTCAAATCCCAGTAAAGGTAGTTACTTTTATACGGATTTGAATACTAGACAGTGGTTACCTGTGTACTTTGATGGTTAGGTTTCAATTAACCATACTTTCTCAGGAATGGTCGGCCTGAGTCTGTACAAGACTATACCTCATTTACACGTCATACACATCATCCTCATCTGATTGGGTCATGGGGTTGCTTATTGTTCTAAATTGAACAGATTGCAACGTACACACACATTAGGAATATAAAAAGTAATAAAAAAAACTGTATAATTTGTTTTTTTTTTACACTTTATTTGTTAGTAGACGGTAATGTTTTTAGTACATTAGAGTTGTGTTTTTTTTTTTTGTAAAAAATGAATTGCAAAATTTTCCCACGTAATTAATTTCAGTTATTACATTAATGAACGTAATAATGATTGTTATAATAAAAGGAAGTATTGTGAGGTCTATTTGCCTGGTGACGTATTTTGGAGGGCAGTCTTTAGTTTAAGTACTCTTCTAGGTATTCATAGATTACGTAAACAATTATCTAACCTTTTTTTTATTTTATTTATTTAATTACAATCAGCCTTTACAATATGGCTTTAAGCAAATCATTATAAAAGAACTAAACTGACGTGAGTGAAGTAGACAGCCTTTCCTCTCATTTCAATTAAATCTAATATAGCGGGTGTTTTATTAAGGACGTAACCCTGATTATAAGAAGATAGAAGTAATACGAGTAATACTCGTATTACTTCTATGGTGTTTCACACCAGATTTTTTTATATCAAAACGTGACAGACTTTCTGGACTGCAATTCATGGGGAAAGGATAGATATGCTCAGGTTTGCGGATGACATAGCGGTGATGGCAGAAAGTGAGGAGGACCTACAAAGAATACTGAATAGGATGGATGCAGTAATGGATGAGGAATTAAGCGTGCAAATAAACACCCACAAAACAAAAATTCTGGTATGTTGCAGAAACAGAGAAAACAGCACAGCGATAACATTGAGAAATGGGGTGATAAAGGAAGTGAATGAGTTTAATTACCTGGGCAGTAAGATCACAAATGATGGAAGGAGTTACAGGGATGTCGCAAGCAGGATTACCCAGGCTAAGAATGCTTTTAATAAGAAGAAGAGCTTATTCACTTCTAGGAATGTTAGTCTTGATGTAAGGAAACGCATGCTGAAGACATATGTGTGGAGTATTGCAGCTTACGGGAGTGAAGCTTGGACACTTGGTGTGAGGGAAGAGAGAAGATTAGCTGCATTTGAAGCCTGGTGCTATAGAAGGATGTTGAGGGTCAGCTGGAGAGAAATGATGACGAACGAACAAGTTTTCGGTAGAACGGGGGAGGGAAGGAGCTTCCTAAAATGGATCAGACGAGAAGAGCCCAGCTGATAGGCCACATACTCCGACATGACAGTATGTTGAAAAGAATAATCGAAGGAGTTGTGGAGGGGAGAAATTTGCGGGGAAGACCCAGATTGGAGTACATGAAGCAGTTACTAGAGGACTAGGGATGTGCTTCATATTGCGAGTTGAAGCGGAAAGCAGATGACCGAGGAGCATGGAGAGCAGCTGCCAACCAGCCTTATGGCTGTTAACTAGAGAGAGAGAGATTAAAGAATCAAGAAAACTGTTAAAAATAATTTAAGTCAGTGACCATTTTATATACTACGTAATATTAGTGTAACCATGATAAAAGGAAAACTAACGCGTCTAAGAAATGAATTGTGTTCTACTTTCTTATTGTTTTCTTTTTAAGATTAGTTTCAGTAAATCTACTACCGAAAAAATATATACCCTAATCGAACCACACAACAACATAATGATCGTGAAGGAATTTCTGTCATTGTTTTTTTTCATATTATGAAACGAACTGTGAAGGATCAGATCAGACAAGGTGAGTTCGCGTAAGAATACCTGTTCGTTTCCTGAAATCAATTTAGATTTAATCCTATAACTACAGATATTTTGAACTAAGCTGTAAATAAATGGAGGTAAGATAAACCAAGCTGTTTCACTTTTTTTAAAGCACGTGATGTCTTACACATAATACCGGGTGAGCATAAAGTCTTGCCCTGATTATAAAAATTTATTGCAGAATAACTGTTTGACATAATAATTTAAATTTGATGCTGTTACATAGGTTAGTGTTAATAGTTTTTTTTAAGATTACTTACATTAGTAAACTTCAACGTGTGCCCCCTTGGTAGCTCGGAGAATGTCGAAGCGGTATTCCAGTTTCCGCCAGGTGTTTTGTAACATGTGTTCTGTCACAGTACCCACAGCAGCTTGTATCCTAGCCTTCAGTTCGTCAACGTCAGCAACTGGTGTGGCGAAGACTCTATCCCTGATATAGCCCCAGAAAAAAAGTCAAGGGGAGTAATGTCTGGAGAGCGGGGTGGCCAGGGTGTTGGACCATCCCTTCCAATCCACCGATTTGGAACTGGAATACCGCTTCGACATTCTCCGAGCTACCAAGGGGGCACACGTTGAAGTTTACTAATGTAAGTAATCTTAAAAATAACTATTAACACTAACCTATGTAACAGCATCAAATTTAAATTATTATGTCAAACAGTTATTCTGCAATAAATTTTTATAATCAGGGCAAGACTTTATGCTCACCCGGTATTATTACTGATTTTCATGCTACAGTATTCAGATTAACTAATGACCCCTAGCCGTGGGAGTGAGAGAATGCATTACGCTCTCACTCGCACAAGTCATATGCGCCGTTCCAATAACAGTGTCTTTAATTTTACTCTTTGTTGTGAGCAAGCATTTTCCATGCAGTAAACTAACAAGCAAGAATGCAGTATGTTTTCAGATCTGGATTATAACGGTAAAGACCTACGCATACCTACTACACATGCGGTCCTTTGACCGCATGCGTAGTTATGCCACATATCTCCCTCTCACTCGCTCGGCTATGGGACATTATTTCTTACTAATACCCCATACATATATCCATAAAAGTTACTGCATAAAGATAACCTATTTTTATCCCTCATGTGTTCACGTTACATCTGTTGTTTACTCTCTCTTGCCTATAATGAATATATAGGAATGAAAGTATTGTTTTCATGTCGATCGATAGCCCCCCCCCTCCTTTGGCCTATCCTGGATCCGCCACTGGATTCAGGGGGTCAAGATACCTAACGATCACCCATCAAAGTCCAAGGGGAAAAAACTTTCTTTATTTTGCAGACCAGTGTTATTTTATTGGCAAGATAAAGTTGTGTGTGTTTCACACCAGATTTTTTTTGTATCTCTACTGATTCTCGTCGCATATTCTTCGCTACAATTAGCAATTTGACTAAAAATTAACCGATCTAGACTTTTTACACACCTGGTATATATTGTTACTGATAATTAGGGTTTTACTTATTTATTTATCTTCTTTGAATTAGACCTACTCACATGTCGGGCCGGAATTGATATATTAAAAATCTGGTGTGAAACACTCACACAACTTTCTCTTGCCAATGCAAATAATTAACAATAAACCTAAAATTAGTATTAAAACATTAGAAATGAACAAAAACTAACCTCAAAAACATAACCTTATTTTAATCATGAGTGGAAGACGCAAAATGAAAATCGAACTCAATTTGGCTTAAAAAAAACGGAAAATCACACTTTCACGCTAAACTAGGCTCTGTAGAGAAAAATTCTCTAAACAAAAGTTGTAGATCTTTTAATTTTCTATAACTTTTATTATACTCACTTTTGTCGTAAAATGCATACTAAGACCGAAATGTTAAAAAAATCGATTTTTCTCACGTTTTCGTGAGAAAAAAACAGAAAATCGCAAATTACCGCTAAACTAAGCGTTATACAAAACAATGTTTGAAACAGAAGTTGTAGGTTTTTAAATTCTCTACAACTTTTATTATATAAGTTTTTGCGCTAAAATTTATATTAAAGCCGTAATCTTAAAAAAACAACGTTTTTACGTGAAAAGAGCCTCACCGAGAATTTCAGCAGACATGGCGCCTACCCTATCTTGTAGAGAATAAAAAATTGAGTAAAATAGGCGATTTTAAAAAAAATCGTAGGACCAGTTTTTGAGAAAATCGCAAAAAACTGAAAAATTATACGAATAAACTACTACTTCCGGTTGACCGATTTTGATGAAAATGTTCGTGTCGCGTCCGGTAGTGGTATGTAACTTAAGTTTCAAGTTTCAAGTTCGTACGATGTTCCGTTCTTGAGATATTCTGTTCACACACACACACACAGACACACAGACACACACACAGACCAATCGCTAAAAACATGTTTTTTGGATTCAGGGGGTCTGAAAACGTATAGATCCGGTGAAAACTCGATTTCGAAAAATCGACATGAAAACAATACTTTCCTTCCTATATATTCATATAGGCAAGAGAAAGTAAAAAAATCTACGCCCCCTAAAATATAAAAATAAACAATTTAGACAAAATGAAGTATTAAAATAATTGTATCTAAGTTGAGCCTAAATCGTTTTTGCTGATTCACTACAAAATTCAATTTGTTTAAAAATGCACCGTCATCATTTCTTATTTCAATCTAATGTAACTAATCCAAGAATTCCTCCTAACCATTAATCTACAGATTACTGAAAATGTAAAAATTTCCCAGAAACGTTTTAAAAACTTTGTCCGGTAATTTTTATGTAATTTTTCATATCAAATTCAATGATAATACATTTTTTCTACGTAAAAAATTAAACAGGTTTATAACTTCTGTTTATTAAATATAGTAAGGTAAACTTCACTAAAATCCTCACAAATGGTTTGTCAAAACTGTTTAATTTATTTTTAATCGGTAGTATTTGTGGTACGTTACAATCTGTTCAATTTAAGTACAATAAGCAACTCCATGACTCAATTAGATGAGGAAGATAGGTAAATCCGGCGTAGTCTTGTACAGATTCAACCCAACCATTCCTTAGAGAGTGTGGTTAATTGAACCCCAACCGTCAAAGTACACCAGTAACTATTCGCTAGCAATCAAATTCTTCTTGTACAGAGTTATTATTAATATTATTATTATTTTTATTATTATTATTATAACAATTAAAAGTATAATAAAAAAATCTGGTGTGAAACACTCACACAACTTTCTCTTGCCAATGCAAATAATTAACACTATACAGGGTGATTCACGAAGATATGCAGAAACTTTGGGAGCCCATTGTACATGTAAAAATAATGAAAAAAGTTTATATAAACATGGGTCCGGAAATGATTCGTTACCGAGTTACGGCTAGCGAAAGATTTCGCCCGGATTTCAGCTCATTACGTGAAATGAGGTCTTCCTGAAATTCTGGTAAGGTAGATGAAGGGGCGAATTCAATCGTTTCTTATGGTTTTTGACCTGATAAATTGAATAAAACAGGTCCCAGAACTGTAAGTTAAATAGTTTTTAAGAAAATAAGTGTCAAATGCAAAAAAATGGAGTGAAAAAAACACATTTTTTCATCTTTGTTTTTCCGGTTAATTTTACTTTGTACTGTTATGAATAAAAATTCATTTAATCAAACATCTATTCGCTTTCTGTGTACTTTATTTAGACCGGTTTGTTCAGAATAAAATTTTCTACATGTTTTATTCAAAAATTTTAACTGTTTCTTGGTAAAATAACAAAGTTATTCTTGCCCAAAGATGAAAAAATGTGTTTTTCACTCCATTTTTTGCATTTGACACTGCATTTCTTAAAAACTATTTAACTTACAGTTCTGGGACCTGTTTTATTCAATTTATCAGATCAAAACCCATAAGAAATGATTGAATTCGCCCCTAATCTACCTTACCAGAATTTCAGAAAGACCTCATTTCACCTGGTGACCTGAAATCCGGGCGAAACTTTTGCTAGCCGTAACTCGGAAACAAAGCATTTCCGGACACATGTTTATATAAACTTTTTTCATTATTTTTACATGTGCAATGAGCTCCTAAAGTTTCTGCATATCTTCGTGAATCACCCTGTATAACCTAACATTAGTAATAAAACATTAGAAATAAACAAAAAACTAACTTCAAAAAACATAACCTTATTTTAATCATGAGTGAAAGACGCTAAATGAAAATCAACTTCAGTTTGTCTGTAAAATACGGGAAATCACTCTTTCACGCTAAACTAGGCTCTGTAGAGAAAAATGCTTTAAATAAAAGTTGTAAATCTTTTAATTTTCTGTACATTTTATTATCACTTTTTTGCCGTTAAATGCATACTAAGGCTGAAATCATTAAAAAGCGATTTTTTTACACGTTTTCGCGAGAAAAAAGAAAACTGCTAATTAGCCTACCGCTAAACTAAGCGTTATATAAAAAAACGTTTGAAATAAAAGTTGTAGGATTTTAAATTGTCTACAACTTTTATTATATAATTTTTGCGCTATAATACATATTAAAGCCGAAATCTTAATAAAACAATTTTTTACTAGAAAACAACCTCTCCAAGAATTTAAGCAGACATGGCGCCTACCTTATCTTGTAGAGGATCAAAAATTGAGTAAACCAGGCGATTTTTAAAAAATCGTAGGACCAGTTTTTGAGAAAATCGCAAAAAGTGAAAAATGACACGAATAACTACTACTTTCGGGTGACCGATTTTGATAAAAATGTTCATGTCGGGTCTGGTAGTAGGCTATTATGTAACATAAGTTTCAAGTTTCAAGTTTGTACGATGTTCTGTTCTTGAGATGTTCTGTTCACACACACACACACACACACACACACACACACACACACACACACACACACACACACACACACACACACACACACACACGCACACGCACAGACCAATCGCTAAAAACATGTTTTTTGGGTCTGAAAACGTATAGATCTGGTGAAAACTCGATTTCTTAAAATCGACATGAAAACAATACTTTCCTTCCTATATATTCATATAGGCAAGAGAAAGTAAAAAAATAGTGTGTCCGGTGGTGACGCAATATCTGTTCTGCAGTGTTTTGCCACAGATCTGTACTTAATTTCTTGGCATGATTATAGTAACATTTAACTTTTGTGGTTTACTACTTGAAATGGAATAAGATGTAATAATTTGTTATATTTATTTATTTATTTATTTATTTATTTATTTATTTATTTCCCATTACTTACAAAAAATAAATACCAATACAAAATAAATGTTAATTTCCTTAATGATACTTTGATGATCTAAAATCTAGTTATTTTAATTCGCGGTAGGGAAACTATTTCACCCATCTATGGTTTCCCATGTTCAAGGGTAGATCAATTGAGTGCTTCCTTGTCCATTATACTACTGCAACTACTCTACTACGGTAATCTATTAGTGTGTCAGTAATTACAACTACATGTTTGTTACTTAAATAGGCCTACTTATTAAACTACTAAGACATTTTTATTAAAAAAAATAATATGCTGTTATATAATTACATGTACAAATGAAAAAAAAAACAAACAATATAATATGCAAGACAAAAGAATTTATTTGAAAATAGAAAACTAAAATTGAAACCCGTAGACGAGCTCACAATACTATATGTTTTCTAGAGTAACCATTATGTTATTGTTTTCATGTGGATTTTTCGAAATCGAGTTATCACCGGATCTACACGTTTTCAGACCCCCTGAACCCAAAAAACATGTTTTTAGCGATTGGTCTGTGTGTGTGTGTGTGAACAGAATATCTCAAGAACGGAACATCGTACGAACTTGAAACTTAAAACTTAAGTTAGACACCACTACCGGACCCGACACGAACATTTTCATCAAAATCGGTCAACCGGAAGTAGTAGTTTATTCGTGTAATTTTTTACTTTTTTGCGATTGTCTCAAAAACGGGTCCTACGATTTTTTAAAATTGCCTGGTTTACTAAATGTTTTATGCTCTACAAGATAGGGTAGGCGCCATGTTTGCTGAAATTCTTGGTGAGGCTGTTTTCACGTAAAAAAATTGTTTTTTTAAGATTGCTGCTCAAATACATATGCATTTTAACGCAAAAAATTATTATATAATAAAAAATGTAGAAAATTTAAAATCCTACAACTTTTATTTCAAACATTTTTTAATTAGCGATTTTCTATTTTTTTACTACGAGGAAAAATATGAATGTTGTAAAATGTAAAATTTTGTTTTATAGGGACTTGAATAATATATTTCTAGTGATAGAACAGTAAGATATTTCTTTTTTACTTTCTCTTGCCTATATGAATATATAGGAAGGAAAGTATTGTTTTCATGTCGATTTTTCGAAATCGAGTTTTCACCGGATCTATACGTTTTCAGACCCCCTGAACCCAAAAAACATGTTTTTAGCGATTGGTCTGTGTGTGTGTGTGTGTGTATGTGAACAGAATATCTCAAGAACGGAACATCGTACGGACTTGAAACTTGAAACTTAAGTTACATACTACTACCGGACGCGACACGAACATTTTCATCAAAATCGGTCAACCGGAAGTAGTAGTTTATTCGTATAATTTTTCAGTTTTTTGCGATTTTCTCAAAAACTGATCATACGATTTTTTTTAAAATCGCCTTTTTTACTCAATTTTTTATTCTCTACAAGATAGGGTAGGCGCCATGTTTGCTGAAATTCTCGGTGAGGCTGTTTTCACGTAAAAACTTTGTTTTTTTAAGATTACGGCTTTAATATAAATTTTAGCGTAAAAACTTATATAATAAAAGTTGTAGAGAATTTAAAAACCTACAACTTCTGTTTCAAACATTTTTTTGTATGACGCTTAGTTTAGCAGTAATTAGCGATTTTCTGATTTTTTCTCACGAAAACGTGTGAAAAATCGATTTTTTTAAGATTTTGGCCTTAGTATGCATTTTACGACAAAAGTGTATATAACCAAATTTATAGGAAATTTAAAGATCTACAACTTTTATTTATCGTATTTTTCTCTACAGAGCCTAGTTTAGCGTGAAATAGTGATTTTCCGTATTTTTAAGCCAGACTGAGGTTGATTTTCATTTTGAGTGTTTCGCTCATGATTAAAATAAGGTTATGTTTATTGAGGTTAGTTTTTAGTTTATTTCTAATATTTTATTACTAATGTTAAATTATATTGTAAATTATTTGCATTAGCAAGAGAAAGTTGTGTGAGTGTTTCACACCAGATTTTTTATGTTAAGCCCTGGTAAGTATACTTACCAAAAAACGTTTATTGAAATGGGAATTACATAATGTTTAGTGGTAAGAATGCTTATTAAAACAACTTGTAGTGCTATATAACAGAAAAATGTGTAGAATAACTTATCTCAACTTTATATTAGCATGAATGCTTGCTTTCCAATAAAAAACTAAAATTTTCTAAGCACTGTACAAAAGTAACAACAAAACAACACGGTTACGTACGCTGGTATGAATCCCAGGTATGCCGGCCTGGCTCCAACTCGCCCTCGAATTTAGTTTTATTCAATTAACTTAGTTATATTTTAGGTGACTGTCGCCGTCACATTTGAACAAATGAAGAGTTCTTAGGAATGGCCTCCGGGTCTATGCCTTACGGCGACAAATCGGAGGGGAGGTGGTGGGAGAAATCCCACCAAACCAATTACCAATTACAGTAGGACTTCGATTATCCGTCTACCGATTTACCGTCTTTCTCACTTAACCGTCAGCCTTTTTAGCCGACTTTGCGCCCTTGAAGGTCCTGTAAATTCAGCCAGCAGCACTACTATTGCGTGATTCACCAAATGCGTGTTCGTCTGTGCGGTTGCAGGTTTTGAATTTTTCTCTGATGATGAACTCATTCAGCGAGTTTTGGAGCCTAATGATCCTGCAGAAAATCACGAAAGCGACCATAAGGTAGAAGACGCTACTACTAAAACAATCACCCATGCTGAAGCAGAATCAATGTTTTTTTTAATGTATTGATTGGTTTGAAAAGCAGACTGAAGCAGATTCCACGCAGCTGTTGCTGCTTTGAAGAGTAAGAAATATAGCAGCCAAAAAAGCCCGAAATGTGTTAAAACAAAAGAAATTACTGTAACAGACTTTTTTTAACAATAGTTTTGCTGCACTGTACCTAGTGTATTTTGTATTGTAATATTTGTAGCTTGTATGCCTTTATAGTCTACTGACTGGTAGTACAGTAGTCAACATTAAATTTTGACACAGTCAAAACATTTTGACACATTACAATGTATTTTACTTTCTCTTGCCTATATGAATATATAGGAAGGAAAGTATTGTTTTCATGTCGATTTTAAGAAATCGAGTTTTCACCGGATCTATACGTTTTCAGACCCCCTGAACCCAAAAAACATGTTTTTAGCGATTGGTCTGTGTGTATGTCTGTAAATATATGTGTGTGTGTGTGTGTGTGTGTGTGTGTGTGTGTGTGTGTGTGTGTGTGTGTGTATAGAATATCTCAAGAACGGAACAACGTACGAACTTGAAACTTAAGTTACATACCACTACCGGACCCGACACGAACATTTTCATCAAAATCGGTCAACCGGAAGTAGTAGTTTATTCGTATAATTTTTCACTTTTTTGCGATTTTCTGAAAAACTGGTCCTACGATTTTTTTTAAATTAGCCTCGTTTACTCAATTTTTATTCTTTACAAGATAGGGTAGGCGCCATGTTTGCTGAAATTCTGCGTGAGGCTGTTTTCACCTAAAAACATTTTCTTTTTAAGATTGCGGCTTTAATATGCATTTTAGCGCAAAACGTTATATAATAAAAGTTGTAGAGAATGTAAAATTCTACAACTTTTATTTCAAACATTTTTTTTGTATAACGCTTAGTTTAGCGGTAATTAGCAATTTTCTGTTTTTTTCTCACGAATACGTGTGAAAAATCTATTTTTTTAAGATTTCGGCCTTAGAATGCATTTTACGACAAAAGTGTATAAAATAAAATTTGTAGAAAATTAAAAGATCTACAACTTTTATTTAAAGCTTTTTTTTATAAAGTGCCTAGTTTAGCGTGAATGAGCGATTTTCCGTATTTTTAAGCTAAACTGAGGTCGATTTTAATTTTGCGTATTTCACTAATGTTTTTTGAGGTTAGTTTTTTGTTCATTTCTAATGTTTTAATACTAATGTTAGGTTTATTGTTAATTATTTGCATTGGCAAGAGAAAGTTGTGTGAGTTTTTCACACCAGATTTTTTTTCTATGGTTTTCGCTCTTTCTCCATTAACCGTCTTTTCGGTTATCCGTCAGGGCTTCGGTCCCGTGACTGACGGATAATCGAAGTCCTACTGTACCAGAAAACAATTATAGAACCATAATATGCCAATAGGGTTCAACTGCATAGCTTATTCTTAAAAAAATCGACCTTATTGCCAGTGGTAAGTATACTTACCTATAAAGGGTAATAAACAACAATATTATTTATTCATGATTAAACTTAAGTTATTTAAGTCATAATATACATGGGCAAGACAAAGTCGTGTGTTTCATCTTATATATTACGGATTAATGCTTGTGTGTGTGTGTGTACGTGTGTGTTAGGCCAATTTGTCCTAAATCAATAATCCCAATGCTCAATAAAGTTTACCCATCTAGTAAGCAATAAAGCGTTTTTATGAGATATTCCAGCCCGGAAGAATTAATCAAAAAACAAAAAAATTTTTGTTATTACTTTCTCTTGCCTATATGAATATATAGGAAGGAAAGTATTGTTTTCCTGTCGATTTTAAGAAATCAAGTTTTCACCGGATTTACACGTTTTCAGACCCCCTAAACCCAAAAAACATGTTTTTAGCGATTGGTGTGTGTGTGTGTGCGCAAAATATCTCAAGAACGGAACATTGTACGAGCTCCAAACTTGAAACGTAAGTTACATACCACTACCGGACCCGACACGAACATTTTCATCAAAATCGGTCGACCGGAAGTAGTAGTTTATTCGTGTAATTTTTCACTTTTTTGCAATTTTCTCAAAAACTGGTCCTACGACTATTTTTAAAAGCCTCGTTTACTTACCGTATTTTTCGGACGATAAGACGCATCGGACGATAAGACGCACCCTTGTTTTTCAAGGCATAAATTATCTAAAAATTATTTTGACTGATTTTAATTAGTTTTTTAATACAGGTAAATGTGATTTCTTTATTTGAAAAACAGCAAGTACAGAAGATACAATATAGGCTATATAATTATTTTATAGACATAAATTTACAAAACAAAAACATGGATATAGAAACTGTAAGTACGTAAATTACTACTATCGGTTTCGTAATCTTAGACACCCGAGTTTGAACCCTTGCATCTCCATAACTTTGAGTCGGATTTCAACATACTTTACATCAAAATTTACTTCATTTTATTCTGCGCTGACCTATAATAGTCCAATAATTTTAATATTGTTTAAAAGTTGCAATATCGAGGTTGGAAGACAAAAAGACCCGGTATTTTGATACCGCAACAAAGTTCATGCGTTTAGAGGCGTGTAACTCGATAAATATTTGACCGAAAAAGTTTGAAATTTTAACACAACATAGGCAATTATATTCTTACAGTGTGTACGAAATTTCAAATTCATACGTTATTTAAATTTTGATTTATTAACAATATTCTGAACCGTTGCTATCTCGGTAACCGTACGATCGTTCAGCTCGGGCAAACTATCATTTTATTCAGCGTAAAAACCTTTGTACAGATATGTTAACATGAAATATCGATTGGCCAATGTTGTGGTAGAATTTTTAAAATTTTGAAAAATAGATTGGTAATGCGGGGGGTGGGTGTTACTATCCATGTTGCTAGTTTGTGTACGTGACATCCTGTCGGACTGTCTACCTGAACTGACAGACTGCATTGTCAATTCAGGTAGATAATCAGATTCAGGCAACATGGTTAGTCTAATAGTAATTGATAATCCAATTTTTCAATTGTGCTTCAAGTTGAGGCCATTTGACAGCATGAGTTCGAAATTTACTGGTATGTTTCTTATTATCTGCCTTGAGTAATAAATCTTCTTGTTTCCGCCATTCCCGAATAATTTTTTCTGTTGGGGGAGGTAAAAAAATGCCTTTCTACTGCCCGAATGCCATTATCTTTTGCATATTGAACCACTTTTAATTTAAAAGCGAAAGAGTACGAAACATTCTTCACATTTTAAAATGCTATGATATTTTCCGTAATTAATATCGATACAGAAACTACTGTGTATGCTTAGAATCTTCAAGACGATACAGTTTAAAAACTACGGTACATCCTATATCATTGTATGTTATGTTTTGAAACCCCTAGTTGTTGAACGTGTTTAAGTAGAGTAGGGTAGTATTAAATATTATTATAGAAAGCATCTACCCTGAAATATAGCTAGCGTTCGGACCATAAGACGCATGGTAATTTTTAGGTCATTTTCCTGCGGAAAAAAGTGCGTGTTATCGTCCGGAAAATACGGTAATTTTTTTGTGCTCTACAAGATAGGGTAGGCGCCATGTTTGCTGAAATTCTTGGTGAGGCTGTTTTCACGTAAAAAAAAGTGTTTTTAAGATTACGGCTTTAATATGGACCTATTATAGCGCAAAAATTTATAGCTATAATAAAAAATGTAGAGAATTTAAAATCCTACAACTTTTATTTCAAACATTTTTTGTATAACGCTTAGTTTAGCGGTAATTAGCGATTTTCTGTTTTTTCTCACGAAAACGTGTGAAAAATAAATTTTTTTAAGATTTCGGCCTTAGTACTCATTTTACGACATATGTGTAACCACATTTATAGAAAATTAAAAGATTTACAACTTTTATTCAAAGCATTTTTCTCTACAGTGCCTATTTTAGCGTGAAAGAGTGATTTTCCGCATTTTTAAGCCAAACAGGTCGATTTTCATTTTGCGTCTTTCACTCATGATTAAAATGAAGTTATGTTTTTTGAGGTTAGTTTTTTGTTTATTTCTAATGTTTTATTACTAATGTTAAATTATATTGGTCATTATTTACATTGGCAAGAGAAAGTTGTCTGAGTGTTTCTTTTTTTCTTTTTTTTTTGGTTTAACGTCCGACTGTTTTGCAAATTGCTGCTAATGCAGACGGTGAAGGATGAAATGAATTTTTTGTAACGTATGAAAAAATGCCATGCCCGAGTGGGATTCGAACCCAAGACCGCGTGATGAGAAGCGAGCACGTTACCAACATCGCCAACGCGGCCGGCAATGAGTGTTTCACACCAGATTTTTTATTCATGATTAAACTTAAGATATAGGTCATAATATGCATTGGCAAGACAAAGTCGTGTGTTTCATCTTATATATTACGGATTAATGCTTGTGTGTGTGCGTGTACGTGTGTGTTAGGCCAATTTGTCCTAAATCAATAATCCCAATGCTCAATAACGTTTACCCGTCTAGTAAGCAATAAAGCGTTTTTATGAGATATTCCAGCCCGGAAGAATTAATCAAAAAACAAAAAAATTTTTGTTTTTACCTTCTCTTGCCTATATGAATATATAGGAAGGAAAGAATTGTTTTCATGTCGATTTTGAGAAATCGAGTTTTCACCGGATCTATACGTTTTCAGACCTCCTGAACCCAAAAAACATGTTTTTAGCGATTGGTCTGTGTGTGTGTGAACAGAATATCTCAAGAACGGAACATTGTACGAACTTGAAACCTGAAACTTAAGTTACATACCACTACCGGACCCGACACGAACATTTTCATCAAAATCGGTCAACCGGAAGTAGAAGTTTATTCGTATAACTTTTCACTTTTTTGCAATTTTCTCAAAAACTGGTCCTACGATTTTTTTAAAAATCGCCTGGTTTACTCAATTTTTTATTCTCTACAAGATAGGGTAGGCGCCATGTTTGCTGAAATTCTGCGTGAGGCTGTTTTTACGTAAAAACATTTTCTTTTTAAGATTGCGGCTCTAATATGCATTTTAGCGCAAAACGTTATATAATAAAAGTTGTAGAGAATGTAAAATTCTACAATTTTTATTTCAAACATTTTTTTGTATAACGCTTAGTTTAGCGGTAATTAACGATTTTCTGTTTTTTTCTCACGAAAACGTGTGAAAAATCGACTGTTTTAAGATTTCGGCCTTAGAATGCATTTTACCATAAAATTGTGTGGAATAAAATTTTGTAGGAAATTAAAAGATCTACAACTTTTATTTAAAGCTTTTTTTTGTACAGTGCCTAGTTTAGCGTGTAGGAGCGATTTTCCGTATTTTTAAGCCAAACTGAGGTCGATTTTAATTTTGCGTATTTCACTAATGTTTTTTGAGGTTAGTTTTTTGTTTATTAATAATATTTTATTACTAATATTAGGTTTATTGTTAATTATTTGCATTGGCAGGAGAAAGTTGTGTGAGTGTTTCACACCAGATTTTTTTAATATCTAATGTGTGTATGTTGCATTCTGTTGTCTGAACATTGGCCGGGCGTGTAAAACAATTTTAGTGTTTGTTTTTAATTTATGTCTTCAAGGACATTTGATAATGTTTTGTTTTTATTTATACTATAATCAAAGTTTTTGTAACTTTAAATAAAACGGGTTTAGTGTTAAGTGATTTTTATTTTATTTTTGTTGTGACAACACTTAAAAAAATGTGTTAATAAATTTATAGTCCATTTCTGTAAAGATTTATAAATTTCCTATTAAATTTTAGTTAAGTTCAATTGAGATGATCTCAAGGCTATTAAGTATATTAAGTATATAAATGTTGCTATTTAACTTACAACTTCAAATGAAAACAAAGAATCTGGTGTGAAACGCTCACACGATTTTCTCTTGCCAATGCAAATAATTAACAATAAACCTATCTCTTGTTATTTTTACTTTCTCTTGCCTATATGAATATATAGGAAGGAAAGTATTGTTTTCATGTCGATTTTTCGAAATCGAGTTTTCACCGGATCTTTATGTTTTCAGACTCCCTGTACCCAAAAAACATGTTTTTAGCGATTGGTCTGTGTGTGTGTGTGTGTGTGTGTGAACAGAATATCTCAAGAACGGAACATCGTACGAACTTGAAACTTGAAACTTAAGGTACATACCACTACCGGACCCGACACGAACATTTTCATCAAAATCGGTCAACCGGAAGTAGTAGTTTATTCGTGTAATTTTTCACTTTTTTGCGATTTTCTCAAAAACTAGTCCTACGATTTTTTTAAAAATCGCCTGGTTTACTCAATTTTTTATTCTCTACAAGATACGGTAGGCGTCATGTTTGCTGAAATTCTGGGTGAGGTTGTTTTCACGTAAAAACAAAGTTTTTTTAAGATTACGGCTTTAATATGCAATTTAGAGCAAAAATTTATATAATAAAAGTTGTACAGAATTAAAAATCCTACAACTTTTATTTCAAACATTTTTTTGTATAACGCTTAGTTTAGCGGTAATTTGCGATTTTCTGTTTTTTTCTCACGAAAACGTGAGAAAAATCGATTTTTTTAACATTTCGGCCTTAGTATGCATTTTACGACAAAAGTGTAATTAAATTAAAAAAGTGTAATTAAAATGTATTTAAAATTAAATTAAAATGTATGTAAATTTAAATGTATTTAAAATGTAATTAAAATGTAATTAAAAAAGTGTAAGAGTAATTAAATTTATAAAAAATTAAAAGATCTACAACTTTTATTCAGAGCATTTTTCTCTACAGAGCCTAGTTTAGAGAGAAAGAGTGATTTTCCGTATTTCTAAGCCAAACTAAGGTTGATTTTCATTTTGCGTCTTTCATTCATGATTAAAATTAGGTTATGTTTTTTAGGTTAGTTTTTTGTTTATTTCTAATGTTTTATTACTAATGTTAGGTTTACTGTTAATTATTTGCACTGGCAAGAGAAAGTTGTGTGAGTGTTTCACACCAGATTTTTTGACATCTGTCTGTGACAGATGGACATAGGAAATTGATAGATGACAAAAACGCCACCAATGCCACCCAAATCAGTTGCAGTAAGGAGAATGCAAACGAGTCGCGGATATCAAGGACATTCTGTATTTTAAATGTCCCAATTTCGCTGACATTGTTATGTAATTAATTTATTAGAATAGGCGCTTATATAAACAAATAAATAATATTAAAATTTACTTTATTTATTTGTAAAATATTTTCCTTATTGTTCTTTATTACAATTAAATAATAGTTATTGATTTTTATTTTATAAATTTAACCTATAAATTGCTGACAATTGGTAACGTGTTATAAAATTCAGGGCTGAGGTATCTAAACACAATATGTAGGCTTTAGGAGTCATGAGTACTACTATCGGTTTCATAATCATAGACACCCCAGTTTGAACCCTTGCATCTCCAAAACTATGAATCGGATTTCAATATACTTTACATCAAAATTTAATTAATTTTCCCATAACAGACAGGTGGAGTGTCAAATTATTTACACTCAATCTGTTCATTGCAAGGCTAAAATAAATAGTTCTGTTTCTTATTACATCTTCAGCCAATTAAATGACTGAATCATTTAATAACAGAAGAGGTAGACGTGTAAAAGACACTAATCAGAGTTATCTTCTCTGAAAGTAATGAATTTGATTATACAGCCAGACCCTGTGGTGAATAAAGTGAAGGTGTCATTTGCAGAGTAGAAAATATGTGCTTTTCAGAGGGTCCGGCATGCTGATAAGCGTTACTTTTCCATTCAGTGAGGAAGGTAATGGTAAACCACCTCGCTCTTCATTTTACTTAGTAAAACCCTCTACTAAATAAAATAAATAAAATACTAAATAAAATAAAAATGTGTAAAATAAAAGTTGTAGGATTTTAAATTGCCTACAACTTTTATTTATAAATTTTTGCGCTAAAATGCACATTAAAGCCGCAATATTAAAAGAACATATTTTTACGTGAAAACAGCCTCACCAAGAATTTCAGCTAACATGGCACCTACCCTATCTTGTAGAGCATAAAAAATTTAGTAAACCAGGTGATTTTAATAAAAAATCGTAGGGCCGGTTTTTTAAGAAAATCGCAAAAATGTGAAAAATTACACGAATAAACTACTACTTCCGGTTGACCGATTTTGATGAAAATTTTTGTGTCGGGTCCGGTAGTGGTGTCTAACTTAAGTTGTAAGTTCGTACGATGTTCTGTTCTTGAGATATTCTGTTCACACTCGGACACACACTGACAAATCGCTAAAAACATGTTTTTTTGGTTTCAGGGGGCCTGAAAACGTGTACATCCTTCGAAAAATTGACATGAAAACAATAATTTCCTTCCTATATATTCATACAGGCTAGAGAAAGTAAAAATTGGTGTGAAATAATTCACAAAACTTACCCTTGCCAATTTAAATACTAAAATATACATACAACAGTGAGGAAAGAATGTAAAATGTATAAGTTAACCTGATTTTTAACACGAGTAATGACGATGAACGAAGTCGACCTTTTTAGACTTAACAAAACGGAAAATTTGTGAGGGTAATCTAAGCTCTGTTGAAAAAAATGTTTGAAATAAAATTCGTAGGATTTTAATTTTTATAACTTTTAATTATTCACTTTTGTCGTAAAATTCATAAGTACTCTAAGGCCGTAATTGTAAAAAACACCATTTTTATCAATTTTAATTAGCAAAATAAAGAAAATCACTAATCGATTGTAAGAATTGTAGAAAATAATGTTAGAAGTAAAAGCCGTAGGGTTTTTAATTTCCTACAACATTTAATTACATAATTACGCTTTTGTCTTAAAATTCATATTAAGGCTGCAAACCTAAAAAAAACCCTCGTATCGTACCACCAGAGCACAGCCCTCTCTAAAGAATTTTGCCATTTTAGAAACAAACGTTTTGAGAAAATCGCATTAATAAACTAGTACTACTATTTCCGGAACCGATTTTGATGAAACTATTAGTGTCAGGTTTCCTAGTGGTACCAGACTTAAGTTTCAACTTCTTACGCTATATCATTCTTGAGATATTTGTACACTCACACACACACACACACACGCGCACACACACACACACACACACTCACACACACACACACACACACACACACACACTAATCAGTAAAAACGTTTTTTCGGGTCCAGGGGAGTATGAAAAGACGTACTTCCGGTGGTAATTTGATGTCGAAAAATTAACGTGAAAACAATACTTTCTTTCCATATATATTATTCGTATAAAAAAAGAGAATTTAAAAAAACTGGTGAGAAACACTCACACGACTGATTTTCTGTATTTTGCTCATCAAAGTCGGTCGAAAAATAAGATTTTTTTAAGATTGCGCCCTAAGTATGCATTTTATGACAAAAGCATAGACCTATAATAAAAAATCTGGTGTGAAACACTCATACAACTATCTCTTACCAATGCAAATAATTAACAATAAACCTAAAATTAGTAATAAAACATTGCTAATAAACAAAAAATTAACCTCAATAATAATAACCTTATTTTAATCATGAGTGAAAGACGCAAAATGAAAATCGACCTCAGTTTGGGTTAAAAATACGGAAAATCACTCTTTCACGCTAAGCTAGGCTCTGTAGAGAAAATGTTCAAAATAAAAGTTGTAGATCTTTTAATTTCCTATAAATTTAAAATAAAGTGAAGATACAGATTGGTAAAATTTGTAAATTTTACTCAATCAAGAAATCTTGTGTAAAACACTCACACAACTTTTTCTTGCCAATGCAAATAACGACCAATATAACCTAACATTAGTAACAAAACATTAGAAGTAAACAAAAAACAAACCTCAAAAAACATAACCTAATTTTAATCATGAGTGAAAGACGCAAAATGAAAATCAATTGCAGTTTAGCTTAAAAATACCGAAAATCACTTTCACGCTAAAATGGGCTCTGTAGAAAAAAAATTTTTAAATAAAAGTTGTAGATCTTTAAATTTTGTTTAAATGTAGGGCCTAATTATACTTTTTGTCGTAAAATGCATAATAAGGCCGAAATTTTTAAAAAATCGATTTTTCACACGTTTCCGTGAGAAAGAAAAAGAAAATCGCTAATTTTCGGTAAACTAAGCGTTCTAAAAGTTGTAGAATTTTAAATTGTCTACAACTTTTATTATATAAATTTTTGCGCTGAAATGCGTATTATTAAAGCCGTAATTTTAAAAAAACAATTTTTTTACGTGGAAACAGCCTGACCAAGAATTTCAGCAAACATGGTGCCTACCCTATATTGTAGAACATAAAAAAATTAGTAAACCAGGTGATTTTCAAAAAAATCGTTGGACCAGTTTTTGAGAAAATCGCAAAAAAAGTGAAAAATTACACAAATAAACTACTACCTCCGGTTGACCGATTTTGATGCAAATGTTCGAGTCGGGTGTGGTCGTGGTATGTAACTTAAGTTTCAAGTTCGTACGTTGTTCCGTTCTTGAGATATTCTGTACACACACACACACACACATATACAGACATACGCACAGACACACACACAGACCAATCGCTAAAAACATGTTTTTTGGGTTCAGGGGGTCTGAAAACGTGAAAATGAGAAAATGGTTTATTTTATCAGAAACCATTCGCGCGGAATGGTTTATGATATAGGGAATAATTGACGTGGTCTTCGACCATAATTGTTTTAATGTTTTTTGTTTTATACGTGATTAGTGTGTTTTAATTCCTGATGATGTCTCCGAGAGAGACGAAAGATCTCGAATGAATATAATACTCTGAGTTGAGTTTTATATTTAATTTGTTTTGTTTTGGCGGTTCATTATCATATATGTAGTGGTGCAAACAAAGGAAAATAATGTTTAATAAAATAATTTTACATTATATACATTGACAATACAACAATACAATACAATACAATACAATACAATACAATACAATACAATACAACAGAACTTAAGTCGTATGAATATTTCTAACCAGATTTTTATCATTGAATCTAAAAATTTGTTGTAATTAATATAAATAACCTAATTTAAAAATTTCATAAAATATTCAGTTATAAAGTTTTCTTGAAAAACACGAACATTAATCGGCTTACTTACGCATTTTAAAACAAAAATGTTTGAAATAAGTTCTCAACTTTTTAGCCGATAAAATGAAAAAAAAGAAGTATTTCTAGATTTTATTTTTAATATTTATTATTTGATTTTCCTGTTACCATACAAAAATTGTTTAAAAACATGATTAATTTTATTTATTTTAATTTTCACTTAAAATCTTAATTTAACCTAGTGGTGAGAAACCACTAAGTCGACTGAACCATGCACGTCATTAAACGCTTCGGTTTTTATTTACCTACTACTTTTAAAACTGTTTTAGTGTGTAATTTTTTTTTTTATAATCTAACGAGTGTACGTTGCAATCTGTTCAATTCAGAACAATAAGCAATCCCATGACCCAATGAGATTAGGATGATATGTATGACGTGTAAATGAGGTGTAGCCTTGTACAGACCCAGGCCGACCATTCCTGAGAGAGTATGGTTAATTAAACCTCAACCATCAAAGTACACCGTTAACCACTGTCTAGTATTCAAATCCGTATAAAAGTAACTACCTTTACTAGGATTTGAACCAGGAACCTTCGTCTCCGAAAATCAGATGTTAAACAGCTGATTTTGGTGACAACTTTACCTCTAGACCAACCTGATGGGTTTAGTGTGTAAGTAATTTTTTTTTTTTTTTAATTCCTAATTTGTGTACCTTGCAACTGTGCAATTCAGAACAATAAGCAACCCCATGACCCAATGAGATGAAGATGATGTGTATGACGTGTTAATGAGGTGTAGTCTTGTACAGACCCAGGCCGACCATTCCTGAGAGAGTATGGTTAATTAAACCCCAACCATCAAAGTAAGTAATTAAAACAATATTTTTTTGCCGGCCGCATTGGCGCAGTTGGTAACGTGCTCGCCTCTCATCATGCGGTCCTGGGTTCGAATCCCACTCAGGCATGGCATATTTTCATACGTTACAAAAAATCATTTCATCCTCCATCGTACAAAAGTTCCACCCCAACGTCGTCGCTAATGACCACAGTAGTTAATGCGACGTTAAATAAATGAATTTAAAAAAAAAATTAGTGTGAAACACTCGCACAAATTTCTCTTGCCAATGCAAATAAATAACAATAAACCTAACATTAGTAATAAAACATTACTAATAAACAAAAAACTAACCTCAATAATAATAACCTTATTTTAATCATGAGTGAAAGACCCAAAATGAAAATCGACCTCAGTTTGGGTTAAAAATACGGAAAATCATTCTTTCACGCTAAGCTAGGCTCTGTAGAGAAAAATGCTTTAAATAAAAGTTGTAGATCTTTTAATTTTCTATATATCTGAATATAGGCTACGCTTTGGTCGTAAAATCCGTACTAAGGCCAAAATTTTTAAAAAATCGATTTTTCACACGTTTTTGTGAGAAAAAAATCAGAAAATCGCTAATTACCGCTAAACTAAGCGTTATACAAAAAAAATGTTTGAAATAAAAGTTGAAGGTTTTTAAATTATCTACAACTTTTATTGCCTATATAGGCAATACTACTACTTTTACTACAGACCCTGTGGTGAATGAAGTGAAGGTGTCATTTGCAGAGTGGAAAATCTGTGCTTTTCAGAGGGCCTGGCATGCTGATAAGCGTAATTTTTCACTGAGTGAGGAAGACAATGGTAAACCACCTCACTCCTTGTTTTACTTAGTGAAACCTCTAGAGGTTCAAACCAGCCTCTACAGGCTGTTGACCAAAACAACAACATATTCATATAGGCAAGAGAGTAAAATTAATTACAACTGCGTAACATTTTACCACAACCAGCAGTTATAATGTCAATAGATTTTTACACAGTTGAACGTCCATAACCCGAATTTTCTGAACAGGAGGAGTCCATTACGTTTATCTTTGAAAGGTGTACCTATTTTGACCTCGAAAGTTTGGAGACATATGAGAAGATAGGAGTTGCAGAATGCAGTTTGGAGCTGAGAGAGCGTTGTTGTTGTTTAGGTCATCAGCCAAAAGGCTGGTTTGAACCTCTAGAGGTTTTACTAAGTAATACGAGGAGTGAGGTGGTTTACAATTGCCTTCCTCACTGAGTGGAAAATTACGCTTATCAGCATGCCGAGCCCTCTCTGCTAAGTGACCGACCAACTCAACACAATATATGCTCTGGAAAGCATATATTTTCCACTCTGCAAGTGACACTTTCACTTCATTCACTACAGGGTCTGGCTATATAATGAAATCCATTACTTTCAGACGAGATAACTCTGATTAGTGTCTTTTACACCTCTACCTCTTCTGTTCTTAAATGATTCAGTCATTTACTTGGCTGACCATGTGATAAGAAACAGAACTATTTATTTTAGCCCTGCAACTAACAGATTGAGTGTAAATAACTTGACACTCCACCTGTCTGTTATGGGCATCTGAGAGAGCGTAAGGGTAGCAATGGTGCGAGATAAGAAGGGTTGAGAGTTGGTCGGTCACTTAGCAGAGAGGGTGGTCGGGAGACTGCGGTGGGAGGAGTCATCTGGAGATCAGCGGGATCGCCCTCTCCCACCGTCAATCAATCTTGTCCAAAACTCATAAAGTAGGCTCACTTAGTTCCTGAGCTGGTGATGAAAGAGATGAAAGAAAGTGAGAGAGTGTGTGTTGGTCAGTGACAGCGAGAGGGGAATTATACTACGGTTCCCTTCCCCGCCACGCTGAGAGCGTGTAATAATTTTTTAACCCGACATTTCCCTTGTAGTCTATACTTTTGCCCATAACAGACAGGTGGAGTGTCAGATTATTTACACTCAATCTGTTCGTTGCAGGGCTAAAATAAATAGTTCTATTTCTTATTACATGGTCAGCCAATTAAATGACAATCATTTAAGAACACAAGAGGTAGAGGTGTAAGAGACACTAGTCAGAGTTATCTCCTCTGAGAGTAATGAATTTCACTATACAGCCAGACCCTGTGGTTAATGAAGTGAAAGTGTCATTTGCAGAGTGGAAAATATGTGCTTTTCAGAGGGCCCGGCATGCTGACAAGTGTACTTTTCCACTCAGTGAGGAAGGCAATGGTAAACCACCTTACTCCTCGTTTTTTTTAGTATAACCTCTACAGGTTCAAACCAGCCTTTCGGCTGATGACCTAAATAAAACAGTCTACACTCCTACACTAATATAATAAAGAAGAAACGTCTGTTTGTTGGATTGCAAGTCCTCTGGATGGTGGGTGTATTTTTTGGACTAGACGCACGATTCAACTTTTATATTTCATAGAAAAACGTGAAGAATAACATTCGATTCCAAAAACATTAAAAATTCGGAAATATTCAAAATTGTTATTTTTGTACTGTATTTCATATAATTATTTGTTTTCATTCGACAGGAAATGAATGAGTCATATATATATTTCCAATTGCTCTGCGTAACGCACCCACCTATTACTGTCTCTTATCTCAGCCATATAGGGCCTATCAACTGTCTCTTTCTATTCCATCGGTATTATCAATGCATTCTATACTTAATTCTGTTAAATTGCAGGGACAATTATCTAAAACGGTGGTCATCGATTTGAAACAATTTCCTTCACTCATGGACAACTTTATGTCGGACTTTGTAGAGCTGGAAGTGCAGAAAAACAATTTATTTTGCCACAAATATTGTATATATAGAGAGGTTTTAAAACAATTTAATGAGGCTTACATTAGCTGCTGTGAAGCGAAGCGAAGCGAGCAGGGGTTACTATATAGTATTATATAAACAGTTCCGAGGGAGGTGGAGGGTTGTTTGCTGATGTCGGATTAAGTGGCCAGGCGGCAGGTTTTTGGTAGGTAGGCTACTAAAAACACCCTGTTATTTTAATAATACCCTGTTAGCTGTTCCTTTATAATACCGTGATTCAAAGCCGTTTAATAAACAGCTGTATGAATGACGCGCGTCTGGCTGTTAAAACTTAATGAAGTTATTGATAACCTTATCGTCTAATAACACCGCTTTTGAGTATAACTATGTTATAATACTGTTATTAATACAAACACAAGGTGACAAATCTCACTGAATCTCTCACGGACACATAGTTAAGACAAACAGCATTGTTTATCTTAACAAAATGCACTGTTTGTCTTAACAAACGCTGACAGACACACGCCCACGCGCGTGCTTTATAAAGCTAAGAGGCTTTACAAAATAAAACGAGGAGTGACGTGGTTTACCATTGCCTTTCTCAATGAGTGGAAAAGTATGCTTATCAGCATGCCAGGCACTCTGTAAAGCATCTACTTTCCAAGCTGCAAATGACACCATCACTTCATTCACCAAAGGGTCTGACTGTATAATCCATTACTTTCAGAGGCGATAACTCTGATTAGTGTCTTCTACACCTCAACCTCTTCTGTTCTTAAATGATTTAGTCATTTAATTGGCTGACCATGTGATAAAAAACACAACTACTTTTTCGTAGTCCTGGAACTGGAGATTTTTTTAATTTTTTTTTTGTTTGTTAAACGTCCGACTGTTCTGCAATCACTGCTAATGCAGACGGTGAAGGATGAAATGATTTTTTGTAAATTTTATGTATTTAGCGCAAAAATTTATATAATAAAAAATGTAGAGAATTTAAAATTCTACAACTTTTATTTCAAACATTTTTTTGCATAACGCTTAGTTTAGCGGTAATTAGCGATTTTCTGTTTTTTCTCACGAAAACGCGTGAAAAATCTATTTTTTTAAGATTTCGGGCTTAGTATGCATTTTATGACAAAAGTGTATATAATCAAATTTATAGAAAATTAGAAGATCTACAACTTTTATTTAGAGCATTTTTCTCTACAGATCCTAGTTTAGCGTAAAAGAGTGATTTTCCGTATTTTTAAGCTAAACTGAGGTTGATTTTCATGTTGCGTCTTTCACTCATTATTAAAATTAGTTTATGTTATTAAAGTTAGTTTTTTGTTTATTTCTAATGTTTTATTAATAATTTTAGGTTTATTGTTAATTATTTGCATTGGCAAGAGAAAGTTGTGTGAGTGTTTCACACCAGATTTTTTTTGTTTAACGTCTAACTGTTCTGCAATTACTGCTAATGCTGACGGTAAAGGATGAAATGATTTTTTTGTAACGTATGAAAATATGCCGTCCCTGAATGGGAATAGAACCCAAGACCGCATGAAAAACTGTACCTTGGACAACAACTAAGTTACACCTTTTCCGCTTTTGCCTGCCTTTTGCTTCCCTTATGCAAAATATTGGTTATAATAGCAAATTTTGTCAGTAGCACGCAGTGTTTTTGTTTAGGTCAACAGCCTGTAGAGGCTGGTTTGAACCTCTAGAGGTTTTACTAAGTAAAACGAGGAGTGAGGTGGTTTACCATTGCCTTCCTCACTGAGTGGAAAAGTACGCTTATCAGCATGCCGGGCCCTCTGAAAAGCACATATTCTCCACTCTGCAAATGACACCTTCACTTCATTCACCACAGGGTCTGGCTGTATAATGAAATTCATTACTTTCAGAGAAGATAATTCTGATTAGTGTCTTTTACACCTCTACCTCTTCTGTTCTTAAATGATTCAGTCATTCAACTGGCTGACCATGTGTGATAAGAAACAGAACTATTTATTTTAGCCCTGCAACGAACAGATTGAGTGTAAATAATTTGACACTCCACCTGTCTGTTAGGGGCAGCACGCAGTGTTATTATTCTACAAAAAGGAACCAACCCACAAATTTCTTCAAAAAATTAATTAATCTAAGGAAATGTTAACATTTCTTGTGAAAAATTTCTTTTAAAGTTTTTCAAAATTTAAAAGAACAAAACGTATTAGAAACACTATTAGAATACAAGAAAAATTTTAACCCTTTGTATCTGAAAATCAACTTTTTGTGGAATGGTTCCTTTTTGTATAACCACCTCCAACTAGCAGATCGAGTGCAAAAATACAACACTCCACTTGCCTGTTATGAGCAAAAATAAAAATAATTATTTTTAATAATCGTAACTCGCCGCTTCCGTTCCTCAGAGGGGTAGGTGGATCAGAATTCATAAGCGGATCAGAAACGTAGAAGTTTGCTATTGGGTGAAGTTCGGGCAAAGGGGTTGGGTGAATAAGAATAATTAGTTTTTAAGTTTGAAGTTTTTAAAGTTGAGGTTAATGTTTTAAGGTATGATGTTTCAAAATTTTTAGTTTGAAATTTCAATGTTAGAGGTTTTAACCTATAAACGACTCTGAAAGTTTGGGGTTGATTTTTCAAGTTTTAAAATTCGAAGTTTAAGGTTTTTAATGTATTTTACATTTAAGGTTGAGATTTAATGTTTATAAGTTTTAAGTTTCAAAAATTGAAATTTTAACGTTTTATAATTTGAAGGTTTGAAATAAAAACGTTTGGAGAAAGTCCAAAGAATTAGGGTTTAAGCTTCTTGTTTAAAATTTGTGAGTTTAAGGTTACAGGTTTTGGTTTCAAAGTTTGATGTTTGCCTGAGAAAGGTTCGAAAGATTTAAATTTGTAATTAAAAAGCTCAAAAGTTTTAATTTCGAAACGTAGGGTTTGATATTATAAGTTTTAGTTTTGAAAGTTTTATGTTGATATTTGACATAATAAATATAATATAAAAACGTTCACTATTTTCCCGCTTATTCCGGTATTGTTTTGGGTTACATGAAAAATATTAACAGGGCTTTAGGTTACGGCTGATTGCCGAAAAAAATAGTCCAATGTTTCACTTCGAGGTTTTCTTAATTTTTCCAAAATTTCCGCGTCATCCCCATCCCCAAAATCAATTTAATGTGTTTCGAATTGGCTACGTCGTATTTCGCTCACATTTCTGTATGTAATGTAAAAAAGATAAAGGAATTTCAATAAAAATTTCCTTATTTTGTTTTTTTTTTAAAGGAATTTCCCTATTTTCCCGGTATTGGTCGGGGTAACATGAAAATTTTAATAGGGCTTTCGGTTTTTAATAATCATCAGTTAAGCCTTCAGGCCAGTCCAGTCAATCAGCAGAAAGTTGATATTATTTGTTAAGTAACACTGGTTGTAGAAGCGACTTTATATGGTGACCAGCCGTTTTAAAGCAAACTCCACTAAAGGTCCCTATTCAAAAAAATCACGTCAAATATACAGTGTTACTCACCGGGTTGGTCTAGAGGTAAAGTCGTCGCCAAAATCAGCTGTTTAACAGCTGATTTTCGGAGACGAAGGTTCCTGGTTCAAATCCTAGTAAAGGTACTTTTATACGGATTTGAATACTAGACAGTGGTTACCGGTGTACTTTGATGGTTGGGGTTCAATTAACCATACTCTCTCAGGAATGGTCGGCCTGGGTCTGTACAAGACTACACCTCATTTACACGTCATACATATCACCCTCATCTCTTTGGGTCATGGGGTTGCTTATTGTTCTGAATTGAACAGATTGCAACGTACACATATTAGGGTTTAAAATAAAAACAATGTTACCCACCGGATTGGTCTAGAGGTAAAGTCGTCGCCAAAATCAGCTGTTTAACAGCTGATTTTCGGAGACGAAGGTTCCTGGTTCAAATTCTAGTAAAGGTAGTTACTTTTATAAGGATTTGAATACTAGACATTGGTTACTGGTGTACTTTGATGGTTGGGGTTCAATTAACCGTACCTCTCAGGAATGGTCGACCTGAGTCTGTACAAGACTACACCTCATTTACATGTCATACACACCATCTACATCTCATTTGGATCATGAAGTTGCTTATTGTTCTGAATTGAACAGATTGCAACGCACACATATTAAGAATTTTTTTAAAAATACAGTGAAAATTAGCGATAAAATTGGGTGGTTTTCAATAAAGTATAATAAATTCCCGGTAACAATTAAATCGGTGAGTGGAAAAAGGGTAATATTCCAAAATCCTTATTTTCGAGAAATTAAAAAAAAACTGTTTTGTGACTTTGTTTTTGGTTTAATGGTAAAATGTTCAATTAGTCATTTGTAGTACTATATTAACGCTTTTTAATGGTGACTTTAGAATTTATTTTACAATTATCATGGGATTGATTTTTGATTATTAATATGTTGACTATTCACCTTTTTCTAGTTTTGGTACAAGTAAATAGGAAAAATTAGGTTGAAAAAACAATATAATGTGCCCAGGTGCTACAAAACTTTTATTTTTTAATTTATTTATTTAACGTCGCATCAACTACAACGGTCATTAGCGACGACGTTGGGGTGCAACTGTGTACAATGGAGGATGAAATGAATAATTTCAAAATAATTGTTTCAAAATAATTTACAGTTACATTTTGATAATAATAATAATAATAATAATACAGAAACCAGTGGTCCAACTGCTGTTCGCTATTGAATGGAAGAAAGGTAATATTCCTGGAATATTATCCTTTTTCCACTCAACAACATTTTTAATGTAGCTTAGCTGCTTTTAGATACAAGGAATATTTCCCTTTTATCAACCAATAGATGCGCCGAAGTAAACTTAACAAAACTGCTATCTTCGTTCAATTTCGCATTTTTTGGAATATTACCCTTTTTCCACTCACCGATTCTTTTAAATTATAAAAAAAATAATTAATGTTTTAGTTACCTTGATTTGATGATCTTTAAAATATATTCTTCTTTAAAATAACCACAAAAATAAATTGTTTTTTTTTTTTAAATTAAAATCCTGTATGAAGATAAATGAATGTTTTATTTATTTAAATAAATTATGTAATTAATTTGATTAACACTCCACTGGACACTCGAAAGACCGATTGAAACTTGTATGAAGACGGCTAAAGAAATATGAAGATTGAAGGAGTTCGGATCTTGTGGTAGATAGAATATAGAGGGGGTTATTAAAGTGGAGAGGGGTTTTTTTGTTAGTGTGTTAGTATGTCTGTGTTATTAATATGACAGTGTGTAATAATGTCAGCAGAGTTGTATCCACCAGCCAGGGTCATCACTCTACATATATTTCCCTGTAATTGTTTTTAACGCATATTAGCAGTTTTTAATTAACTACCTGTTATTTTATAATAATATGATATAGTTATAATACAATCTCGCTAATCCGAACTAATAAAAACCGCGACTGTTCGAATTACTGAAAGGTTCGGATTAGCTATTTTTTGTTTAAAATGCTATTTCTTCTTCTCCTCCTCCACCTCCTTCTTCTTTTATCTTTTTCTTCTTCTTTTTTTTTATCTTCTTCTTCTGTTTCTTTTTTTATGTTCTTCTTCTTCTCCTCCTCGTCGTCGTCGTCCTCCTCCTCCTCCTCCTCCTCCTCCTCCTTCTCCTTCTTCTTCTCCTTCTTCTTCTCCTTCTTCTTCTTCTTCTTCTCCTTCTTCTTCTCCTTCTCCTTCTTCTTCTTCTTCTTCTCCTTCTTCTTCTCCTTCTTCTTCTTCTTCTTCTCCTTCTTCTTCTCCTTCTTCTTCTCCTTCTCCTCCTTCTCCTTCTTCTTCTTCTTCTTCTTCTTCTCCTTCTCCTCCTTCTCCTTCTTCTTCTTCTTCTTCTTCTTCTCCTTCTCCTCCTTCTTCTTCTTCTCCTTCTCCTCCTTCTCCTTCTTCTTCTTCTTCTTCTTCTCCTTCTCCTCCTTCTCCTTCTTCGCCTTCTCCTCCTTCTCCTTCTCCTTCTTCTTCTTCTTCTTCTTCTTCTTCTCCTTCTCCTCCTTCTCCTTCTTGTCCTTCTCCTCCTTCTCCTTCTTCTTCTTCTTCTTCTCCTCCTCCTTCTTCTTCTTCTTCTTCTTCTTCTTCTTCTTCTTCTTCTTCTTCTTCTTCTTCTTCTTCTTCTTCTTCTTCTTCTTCTCCTCCTCCTCCTCCTCCTCCTCCTCCTCCTCCTTCTCCTTCTTCTTCTTCTTCTTCTTCTTCTTCTTCTTCTTCTTCTTCTCCTCCTCCTCCTCCTCCTCCTCATCCTCCTCCTTCTCCTTCTTCTCCTTCTCCTCCTTTTCCTCCTTCTTCTTCTTCTTCTCCTTCTTCTTCTTCTTCTTCTCCTCCTCCTCCTCCTCCTCCTACTCCTCCTTCTCCTCCTCCTTCTTCTTCTTCTCCTCCTCCTCCTCCTCCTCCTCCTCCTCCTCCTCCTCCTTCTTCTTCTTCTTCTTCTTCTTCTTCTTCTTCTCCTCCTCCTCCTCCTCCTCCTCATCCTCCTCCTTCTCCTCCTTCTCCTTCTTTTCCTTCTCCTCCTTTTCCTCCTCCTTCTTCTTCTTCTCCTTCTTCTTCTTCTTCTTCTCCTCCTCCTCCTCCTCCTCCTCCTCCTCCTCCTACTCCTCCTCCTCCTTCTCCTTCTCCTTCTCCTCCTCCTTCTTCTTCTTCTTCTTCTTCTTCTTCTTTTTAAGGATTGTGCATCTTTGCCTGTTTTGAATCTCTCAAATCTGCCCATCTCTTTCTCGGGCGTCCTCGTTCTCTCTTTCCGTACGGTTTATAGCCTAGTATTTGCTTACTATCGGTTTCGTATTCACTGACACCCGAGGTTGCACTGTTATAATAATATGATATATATAGTACAATCTCGCTAATCCAAACTAATAAAAACCGCGACTGTTCGAATTATTGAAAAATTCGGATTAGCGATTTTTTTATTCAAAATGCAATATCTTCTTCTTTTTCTTCTGCCTTTAAAGGATTTTGCATCTTTGCCTGTTCCGAATCTCTCAGAATTAAATTCTCTATAATATTGTTCATGGATTTTATGCATTTGTTAGCCATTTAATGGAATTATAGTGCCTCAAACGTAAAAAACGTGTTTTTTTGACAGTAAATTTTTGTGTTTTAAGCAAGTTATTTTACAAACTAAGGGACTTACAGTTCTGGGACCTAGTTAAATCAATTTTTCAAGTCAAAATTCATATGAAACGATCAAATGTTTGTCGTAATTACTGTTCTAATTGGTTCAATCCGGTTTCATATAATCCTCGGAGTGGAAATCTGGGCGAAATCTTTCGCTAGACTTTCTCGCTAACGAAGCATTTCCAGACATATGTTTATATGAACTTTGTCTTGTTTTTAGGTCTACAATCACCTGTTAAAATGTTTCTTTCCTCCCGGTCCACCCTGTATAGTACAATCTCGCTAATCCGAACTAATTAAAACCGCGACTGTCCGAATTACTGAAAAATTCGGATTAGCGATTTTTGTTTTAAATGCAATTTCTTCTTTTTCTTCTTCTTCTTCTTTTCAAGAATTGTGCATCTTTGCCTGTTCCGTACCTCTTAAATCTGCCCATCTCTTTCTCGGGCGTCCTCGTTCTCTCTTTCCCTGCGGTTTATATTTAGTATTTGCTTACTATCAGTTTCGTAATCATAGACACCCGAGGTTGCACTGTTATAACAATATGATATATATTGTACTCTTCTTCTTCTTCTTTGGCCTCGCCTCTTCCCGTTACGCGGGGTCGGCTTTCCCAATCAGAGAGCTCCATTTGTTACGCTCCTGTGCGTCTTCCTCGGATAAGCCCAACATTTTCATGTCTCTTTGGACATTTGTCATCCACGTGGTAAGGGGTCTACCCCTTCCTCTCCTCCCTGTAGCCATTGAAAGGCACCTCTTCACGACATGATCATCCGTTCTCCTGAGCACATGACCATACCATCTCATCCTGGACTCTCGCACCTTTTCTGCTATATTAGCAACTTTGAAGGTTCCCCTTATATGCTCATTCCGCACCTTATCCTTCAATGTGACTCCTCCCGCCCATCGCAGCATGCGCAACTCTGTAGTGTGGAGTTTCTGTTCATGCACTCTCTTAAGTGCCCAAGCTTCGCTGCCATAGACAAGTGCTGGTCTAACTGCCGCTCTGTAGACTCTTCTCTTTATTTTTATGGGCACTTTTGGGTCACACAGAACCCCAGTCAGCATACGCCACCTGTTCCAGCCCGATGTTATTTTATGCACTATTTCAGCTATGATATATATTGTACAATCTCGCTAATCCGAACTAATTAAAACCGCGACTGTTCGAATAACTAAAAAATTCGGATTAGCAATATTTTGTTTAAAATGCAATTTCTTCTTCTTCTTCTTCTTGTGCTTTTCAAGAATTGTGCGTCTTTGCCTGTTCCGTACCTCTTAAATCTGCCCATCTCTTTCTCGGGCGTCCTCGTTCTCTCTTTCCCTACCGTTTAAAGCTTAGTGTTTGCTTACTATCGGTTTCATAATCATAGACACCCGAGTTTAAACCCTTTCATCACCAAAAACTATGAGTCGAATTTCAATATATTTTACATCAAAATTTACCTAATTTTACTTTCCGTTGACCTATAATAGTCCTATAATTTTAATGTTGTTTAAAATATAACCATATCGAGGTTGGAAGACAAGAAGACCTGGATTTTTTGCTACCGCAACAAATTTCAGGCGTTTAGAGGCGTGTAACTTGGTAATTATTTGACTGAAAATTTTGAAATTTTAAAACTTAGACAATAATTATATTCTTAAAATCTGTACGAAATTTCAAATTCGTACGTTATTTAAATTTTGATTTTTTAACAACATTCTGAACCTTTGCTATCTCGGTAACCGCTCGATTGTTCGGGCCCGAGCAAACTATCGTTTTATTCAGCGTGAAAAAATTAGTACAAATATGTTAATAACATGAAACATTGATTGGTCAATGTTGTGGTAGGAATTTTTTAAATTTCCAAAAGAAGTAGACTAAGACATGAGGAGGTGGGCGGTATTATCAATGTTTCCAGGTTGTGTTTGTGACATCCTCTCTGAAAGTCTATAAGTATCAGACGAATTGATGTCCCATAGCCGAGCGAGTGAGAGAGAGAGAGATATGTGCCATAACTACGCATGCGCCCAAAGGTCTTTACCAGTATAATCCAGATCTGAAAACATACTGCAGTCGTTATCTTGCTTGTTAGTTTACTGCATGCATAAACGCTTGCTCACAACAGTGAGTAAAATTAAAGACAATACTGTGACACTTATTGCTAAGTTCCGTTTCGGGATCTAGGTAATTAAATAAGTAATACACTAAAGTTTACAATTACAAATATTTATTTCACTACAAGATTACAAAATAAATAATTAAACTAATTATAATTAAGTAATACAATATATGATTAAATAATTCACTTAAAATATATAATAAAAAATAAATAACTTACAATCACTTTTATAGATTACACATATAAAATGGAACTGAATACACAAAACTGATCTTAATACACTTACACAAAGACTTTACACAATACGCACACAGCAAAGGCAGTATAACAATCTTGAATCACTACAATACTCGGATACGTAACCTGTAAATACGCACCCCGATAATCGCTCGACAAATATCACACGAATACTGACCGCTGACCGCGCTCGGGGTCTCTTTATATACCATTCACAAAGATAGTTCGAGAAAAAAGTAGAGAAATCATGCAAACAATGAAGTACAAAAAATAACCCTTTATTAATGAGTGCTAGAAAAATCCGTTGTAAACAAGTCAACAATAGGTCTTAATAGAATAAAAGTTGTTACGGGTCCCCGACCTTTTATCCAATACAATAGTTATTACAATTTTTATGAATAGACATATCCTTATTGTCCTCACTCTATTCACTCTATTATCTACTTTTATTCTATTATTCCTTTCTTACTATTTTTATCTACTCTTACTATTTTTATGAATGAAATTCTGGAACCTTCGCAAACCGTCTTTTTTCGATATCGTTACAATATTATTGGAACGGCGCGTATGGGTTGTGCGAGTGAGAGCGTTATGCATTCTCTCACTCCCACGGCTAGGGGACATTAGTTCGTCTGAATATTATACCTGATAGAAGCGCAAACTCCCCGCATGGCCAAGTAGGCTATATTTTTCAAAATTTATAGGCCGGCAAGATCCAAATGAATTGCGAGTTGCGCAGAACAACCGAGTGGGAAAGAAATATTTAGAAAGAGAGAGGTATATTGCTTCCCACACTTCTCAGTGCGGAACAGCCTGCCTACAAAGTTCTGTGTGCTGTTTATCACATAAACAGACATTATTGTTATACTTCTAGTTACAGACTTAATTTTCTCTTGTACTATTACCGAAATGAGATTAAAATTTACCGCTTATACGCAGATATTGTCTTTTATGAAAATTCAATCTTAATGTAGTAGGCCCTACTACGAGAAATCATAAGTCTTCCACGCCGGAAATCTCACTTCCTGAAAAACTCTTATCTGAATCGTCACTGTCAGTATTAGGATTTATTACCACGCTATCAATCACATCTTCTAAAGTACTGTATATTCGTTTTGCATTAGTTCCGTTTCTAACCTAAGACGTGTTCGCATCGAGTTCCAGTTATCGGCAGAAAATGTAGTAAAAAAGTCATCACATAGTTTTCTGCCATCATTAATATTACAGTTGACATTATTTTTATTTACGTAATCTTTAAGGAAAGCCCAAACCATTTCGATCGGGTTCAAATCGGGATGGTACGGAGGAAGTCGTAATACAACATGACGTTTACTTTCTAAAATTTTATCTAAAAAAAATTGTCGCTGCAGCCACACGCTCTTGAAC
This sequence comes from Catonia carolina, assembly GCA_035578175.1. Lineage (NCBI taxonomy): Eukaryota > Metazoa > Arthropoda > Insecta > Hemiptera > Achilidae > Catonia > Catonia carolina. The sequence goes on from JAQMRL010000003.1 coordinate 110,626,055, forward strand.
TTTGACTAACGGAATTTCTGGGCTCCCATAAATTGCCTCCTGACGCATGAATTCTAATAATAAGCCGATTACTTCACGTCCTTGAGAGTGAAGTTTTTTTCTTTACTCTACTTTTTACACTCATAGCACTGTTAATAAAATATTATGCTGTTATTTTAAATACAGTAAAACACTATTTTAAATAAACTAACAGTGAACATGAGTTTTTCTCGCCGCCTCTGATAAAAAAAAACTAGCACTGAAACACTATTTTAAATATACAGAATTACACTGTTTTAAATAAATTGGTTTTCGATAACGCATAAAAGAAAATCACGTCTCATAGTATGTAAGGTACTATTCTAAAGAAACAGACTGGACTAAAAAACCGAAACACTACTTTTTTGACCCACTGTACGGATGTTCACTGTTTGGTGACTGGGAACGCACTCGCTCTGAAACCCCCCACTACTTCCTTTGCTACTGCGCATACAGAACTCACATCTCATTTGGAATGAGTTGGCCTGTAACTATTTCTACCACAATATTAACCAATCAATATTTCATGTTATTAATACATATGTCATAATTTTTACTTCCTCTTGCCTATATGAATATTTAGGAAGGAAAGTATTGTTTTCATGTCGATTTTTCGAAATCGAGTTTTCACTGGATCTACACGTTTTCAGACCCCTTGAACCCAAAAAAACATGTTTTTAGCGATTGGTCTGTGTGTGTGTGAACAAAATATCTCAAGAACGGAACATCGTACGAACTTGAAACTTGAGTTACATACCACTACCGGACCCAACACGAACATTTTCATTAAAATCCGTCAACCGGAAGTAGTAGTTTATTTGTGTAGTTTTCACTTTTTTTCGATTTTCTCAAAAACTGGTTCTACGATTTATTTTTAAATCGCCTCATTTACTAAATTTTTAATGCTCTACAAGATAGAGTAGGCGCTATGTTTTCTGAAATTCTTGGAGGGGCTGTTTTCACGTAAAACATTGTTTTTTTTTAAGATTACGGTTTTAATATGAATTTTAGCGTAAAAATGTATAGGCCTATAATAAAAGTTGTAGAAAATGTTAAACCCAAAAAAAAAAAAAAATTTTTTTTTGCTAATGCAGACGGTGAATGATGAAATGATTTTTTGTAACGTATGAAAAAATGCCGTGCCTGAATGGGATTCGAACCCAAGACTGCATGATGAGAGGCGAGCACGTTACCAACTGCGCCAATTCGGCCGGCATTAAATTCCAACAACTTTTATTTCCAAAATGTTTTTGTATAATGCTTAGTTTAGCGGCATTTCGTAATTTCCTATTTTTTATTCACGAAAACGTGTTAAAAATTGATTTTTTTAAGATTTCTGCCTTAGTATACATATGACGACAAAAGTGTATATAAAAAAATGTATAGGAAATTAAAAGATTTACAACTTTTAATTAAAGCATTTTTCTCTACAGAGCCTAGTTTAGCGTGAAAGAGTGATTTTTCGTATTTTTAAGCCAAACTAAGGGCCATTTTCATTTATCGTCTTTCACTCATGATTAAAATATGGTTATGTTTTTTGAGGTTAGTTTTTTGTTTATTTTTAATGGTTTACTACTAATGTTAGGTTATATTAGTCATTATTTTCATTGGCAAGAGAAAGTTGTTTGAGTGTTTCACACCAGATTTTTACTTTTACTATCTGTAGTTTCTTTAAAGACATAAATACAGGTGATTCACGAAGATATGCAGAAACTTTGGGAGCTCATTGTACATGTAAAAATAATGAAAAAAGTTTATATAAACATGGGTCCGGAAATGCTTCGTTACCGAGTTACGGCTAGCGAAAGATTTCGCCCAGATTCAGCTCAACAGGTGAAATGAAATTCACTTCCTGAAATTCTGGTAAGGTAGATTAAGGGGCGAATGCAATCGTTTCTTATGGTTTTTGACCTGATAAATTGAATAAAACAGGTCCCAGAACTGTAAGTTAAATAGTTTTTAAGAAAACGAGTGTCAAATGCAAAAAATGGAGTGGGAAAACACATTTTTTCATGTTTGGGCAAGAATAAATTTGTTATTTCACGAAGAAACAGTTACAATTTTTTAATAAAACATGTAGAAAATTTTATTCTGAACAAACCGGTGTAAATTAAGTACACAGAAAGCGAATAGTTTTTGAGAAAACCAGTGTCAAATGCAAAAAATGGAGTGAAAAAATAACACATTTTTTCATCTTAGTTTTTCCGGTTAATTTTACTTTGTACTTTTATGAATAAAAATTCATTTAATCAAACATCTATTCGCTTTCTGTGTACTTAATTTACACCGGTTTGTTCAGAATAAAATTTTCTACATGTTTTATTCAAAAAATTTAACTGTTTCTTGGTGAAATAACAAAGTTATTCTAGCCCAAAGATGAAAAAATGTGTTTTCCACTCCATTTTTTGCATTTGACGCCGGTTTTCTTAAAAACTATTTAACTTACAGTTCTAGGACCGGTTTTATTCAATTTATCAGATCAAAAACCATCAGAAATGATTGAATTCGCCCCTTAATATACCTTACCAGAATTCCAGGAAGACCTCATTTCACCTGGTGAGCTGAAATCCAGGCGAAACTTTCGCTAGCCGTAACTCGGTAACGAAGCATTTCCGGACCCATGTTTATATAAACTTTTTTCATTATTTTTACATGTACTACATGTAGCTCCAAAAGTTTCTGCATATGTTCGTGAATCACCCTGTATAGTCCAGTTTGATTACATAATAAAAAAAACTGCCCATGACGGACAGGTGGAGTGTCAAATTATTTACACTCAATCTGTTCGTTGCAGGGCTGAAATAAATAGTTCTGTTTCTTATCACATGGTCAGCCAATTAAATGACTGAATCATTTAAGAACAGAAGAGGTAGAGGTGCAAAAGACACTAATCAGAGTTATCTCCTCTGAAAGTAATGAATTTCATTATACAGCCAGACCCTGTGGTGAATGAAGTGAAGGTGTCGTTTGCAGAGTGGAAAATATGTGCTTTTCAGAGGGCCCGGCATGCTGATAAGCGTACTTTTCCACTGAGTGAGTTGTGGCAATGGTAAACCACCTCACTCCTCGTTTTACTTAGTAAAACCTCTACAGGTTCAAACCAGCCTTTCGGCTGATGACCTAAACAACAACAATAAAAAAAAGCATTTTACATTTATAATTTCAGTCAAAATTCAATTATTAATAGTAAGGCTTAGACTACAATTATTATCGCGGGGGGGGGGTGGTTCGCGAAATATTAATTTTATTTATTCTTACTATTTGGGCGTCGCGGAGCAAAACAGGTCGAGAATCACTGCTCTATAGGTTGAAACCAGCCTTCGGCTGATGTCCTAAACAACATTGTTTACTAATGATAGGTTATAACACTGTTATAACAGCATGACCTAATGATAGGTTATATGTTTTATTTTTTTATTTATTTATTTTATTTATTTAGTCATTTATTTATTTAGTCATTTATTTATTTAGTCAATTATAGCTTCATTAAAATTACAATTCATTACTATACTAAGCTATGTACAATATTTTAAACTAAATACAATCATACGCAAAAACTCTTCTTCACAAAGAGTTCTGTCCGCGCATACATGAGTACACAGAACAAAAACATTAATTCGCTTAAATACTTATAACTACTTTAAAATTACTACAGTTAAACAGGTTACAAAGATTGCGTTAAACAGAATTAAAAAATACATAAAATAGATAAATTCAATTACATTTTACATAAAATATCAATATTATATTTATATTAATTTTAATAAACTATAGAATTTTTTTTAAAAAGTTTTAAGATTATGTTTATATATTTTGTAATAGAGAGAAAAAAAATCTGGTGTGAAACACTCACACAACTTTCTCTTGCCAATGCAAATAATTAATAATAAACCTTACAATAGTAATAAAACATTAGAAATAAATAAAAAACTAACCTCAAAATCATAACCTTATTTCAATCATGAGAGAAACACGCAAAATGAAAATCAACCTCAGTTTGGCCTAAAAGTACGGAAAATCAATCTTTCACGCTTAACTAGGCTCTGTAGAGAAAAATGCTTTAAACAAAAGTTGTAGAACTTTTAATTCCCTATAAATTTTATTATATACACTTTTGTCGTAAAATGCATTCTAAGGCTGAAATCTTAAAAAAATCGATTTTTCACACGTTTTCGTGAGAAAAAAACAGAAAATCGCTAATTACTGCTAAACTAAGCGTTATACAAAAAAATGTTTGAAATTAAAGTTGTAGAATTTTACATTCTCTACAATTTTTGTTTATAACGTTTTGCGCTAAAATGCATATTAACGCCGCAATCTTAAAAAGAAAATGTTTTTACGTAAAAACAGCCTCACGCAGAATTTCAGCAAACATGGCGCCTACCCTATCTTGTAGAGCATAAAAAATGTAGTAAACCAGGCGATTTTAAAAAAAATCGTAGGACCAGTTTTTGAGAAAATCGCAAAAAAGTGAAAAATTATACGAATAAACTACTACTTCCGGTTTACCGATTTTGATGAAAATGTTCGTGTCGGGTCCGGTAGTGGTATGTAACTTAAGTTTCAAGTTTCAAGTTCGTACGATGTTCCGTTCTTGAGATATTTTGTATACACACACAGACCAATCGCTAAAAACATGTTTTTTGGGTTCAGGGGGTCTGAAAACGTATAGATCCGGTGAAAACTCGATTTCGAAAAATCGACATGAAAACAATACTTTCCTTCCTATATATTCATAAAAATAGGTAAGAGAAAGTAAAAATATATATTATAACTTTTATAACTATAACTACTTTACAATAATATATTTTAACTAACACAATGTGTTAGAGCCTTGATGGCAGGAGTTTTGAAAATAACCCAAAATAAATTGGATAAAACGAGTTAAGCGGTAAGCCGACTTGTAACTGTAGGACATCAATCCACTATCAACGACTAATGGCAGATTAATGTAAACTGAAGCATAAACGATTTATTCCGGAGGACCTAGTTTCATTTAATGGCGCCAGAAACCAACGGCGGAACGACTGAATAAGCAAGATACAACGATGGAAAGTACACTGAGGGAGACAAAGGAAAACGATAAGTAACTGCTGGAACAGCAGGACATCACTGGTCAACTCAAACACAAAATTAGAAAGCGTACAACAAAATAGACTAATTCGCTTACCTGTTGAATGGCCTGAAGTGTAGAAACGGCGTCTACGCGACACGTGTCCGGGGTTCGATTCACACTGTAACTTTAATGTTTGATACGAAAACAAGAACAATTGTAAATGATTATAAATTACACACATAAGCAAAAGCACACTTGAAAATGATGTATGGTACATCAGAAACGAACGAAGCATAACGACAATTGTAGAAGCGACGCCATAGGATGGCCGGCGCAGAGAAGGCACGAACAGTCTACATGCCGCAGAATCCAACCAGTGAGTGAGTTGACCGGGAAGAATGGAATGTGAGTAGTGGGAGAATAATTACGTCATGAACTGAGATCACCATCGGAAATCAAGACAAGTATACAGACAGAGGCGGGAAAAAGGTTATTAATACAAAATCAGTGTATTTAACGACGATAATAATTAGCGGGGAAATATGAATTACTTAACGGGGGTGCGATTGGCCTTAACATACCGCCCGCCTAAATCGATGAAAGCGATTTACAGAAACAAAACTAGCAGAGAAGATCGAAGAACGAAGCCGCCCGCCCTGAAACAACCAGGGAGCGGTAAACGCAGGAAGAAGGCGAAGAATGAAGCCGCCCGCCCTGAAGAACAGGGAGCGGAAAACGTAGCAAACGAAGAGTACGAAGCAAAGAAGACGACGAAGAAGAATCGAATGAAGAGAAGAACGGAGCATCTTGAGGTGGCGTGACAAACGCACGGGTTTGCCCGGCCAACGACGAACGGAACATCTTCCACGGCTTGCGCGGAAGCCAACGAGTAACGGAACGATCTTGAGGTGATTGCCAACAAGGGTTGACAACCAGAAGCGACGCAGAAGAAGAATCGAAGAACAACGGAGCAAGGGAGAGTTCCAGCAAGGGAACAGACGAATGAAAAGACGAATACATGAATGTGTATTTGTATGTATCAGGAGTGAATTCTTTAAGTTGTTAAAGGAAACTTTTGTTGAAAGATTGTATGAATCAATACATACAATATACGCAGCGGATGATCAGGAGCAGCCTACTCAGAAAATTGAATCTCTAGGAGAGAAATAAGAAGACATATGCGGAGCAGACGGCGGTGAGAAGAAGACGTAGAGTTGTGGACGAAGGTAAAGCCTAATTGTCAGGCAGGACAATTAGCTTTGACACGGGTCGAATGTAAGTACCATGAATAGTTCTTACCTCGGCGGTACGAACTGTGCGGTCTCTGCCAGGAAAGACATCGGTAACTGTGCCTAATGGCCATGATGCAGGAGCAGTGTCGAGGTTTTGCACGATGACAACACGACCAATTTGTAGGTTGTCACGAGCACGAGTCCATTTATTGCGCTGAGTTAGCGTGTGCAAGTAGTTCAGGGACCATTGTTTCCAGAACGACTTAACTAGAACTTTGACTTGATGCCAGCGCGAGGCCGGCTGGAGTTGATCAACTGTGCTATGTTCAGGTGGTTGTAACAGAGACGATCCGATGAGGAAATGCCCAGGAGTCAGCATACATCTCTCCTCATTGGGGTCGGATGAGAATTGAAACAGAGGTCGGCTGTTTAATACGGCCTCGATACGAGCGAATAAAGTTATGTACTCCTCGAAGAGCAGTGGTTTGTCTCCGATGAGCCGAAGTAGACAATGTTTGGCCGATTTGACGGCGGCTTCCCATAATCCGCCGAAGTTTGGCGCAGAAGGTGGATTGAAGTGCCAAGTAATTTTTAATGCAGCGAGATGACTTCCAATAGCAGGAGACGAGTGACGAAGCAGGTTATAAATTTCGACAAATTTATTTTTGGCGCCAACGAAGTTGGTGCCGTTGTCGGAGTAGATGTCCGAAGGCAGACCTCGACGAGACACAAAACGATCGAGTGCAGCAAGGAAAGCATCAGTTGAAAGATCAGACACAAATTCGAGATGAACAGCCTTGGTAGACATGCACACGAAGACGCACAGATAACCTTTAGATAAGGAAGATTTACGAAGACGACTGGTTTTGACGAAGAACGGGCCGGCATAATCAACACCAGTAGATGAGAATGCACGGGAAGCGGTGACACGAGAAGATGGAAGCGTAGACATCATAGGTTGAGAAGGTCGTCCGTTGTATCTAATGCAGCGAACGCAGCGATGAATTCGTTGTCGGATGACCGTTCTAGCAGATAAAATCCAGAATTGTTGAACGATCAACGCCTGTGTTGTACGAGGTCCCGAATGGAGCGACAGTTGATGGTAATAGTCACATATTAAGTTGGTTAAGTGGCTATGTTTTGGCAGCAGTATGGGATGCTGTGCAGTAGTACTAAGCGCAGAGCGGCATAGACGACCGCCTACAGTTAGAATGCCGTGGTCGTTAAGCAACGGTGACAAAGAAACGAGTGACTTAGACGGTATTTTTCCCTTGGAGACAGCATTGATGTCGTCGGAGAAGTAGCGCAGTTGAGTCAATTTTACGCAGACATTGGTAGCAGCGCAGATTTCGCTTGAAGTCAGGAATGAAGAAAAGACTACGGAAGGCGTTTTGAGTTTTTTCACGAAGCGCAGAACATAAGCCAGGATTCGCGTTAGGCGAGAAAACGATGAAAATTTTAATAAAATTTCGTCGGGAAACGAAGGATCAGTTGAGACGGCGAGACAAATTTTTTCTTGCCGGAGATCGAGCTTGTCAGTAGAAACGGAAGGAATATTAATCGTAGGCCATTCGGTAGATAGCGCACGATAAATAGGCGGCCCTTGCCACCACAACGAGTGATTGATCAAATCGGTACAATTGGCACCACGAGATGCAACATCAGCAGGGTTTTGGTCAGTAGAGATATGAGACCAAGAGTTAAGATCGGTTAATGAAAGAATTTGTTGCACACGGTTGGCAATAAACATTTTTAAGCGGTGTTGCGGCGTTTGCAGCCAGGCTAACACGATACTAGCGTCGGTGAATAATCGCATGTCACAACAAGAAATAGAATTCGCAAAATCAGAAACAGAAGAAATTAAACGAGATAACAAGAGTGCAGCGCACAGTTCAAGACGAGGAATTGTAACGTTTTTTAGCGGAGAGACTCGACTTTTGGCTTTGAGCAGAAACATATCAGAAAATGTGTTGGTTTGTACATGAAGGTATACACAAGCGGCGTAGCCTTTTTCGGAGGCGTCGCAGAATCCAAGAATTCGGTATTCAGCGCCGTTAACAGAGATTAATCGAGGAAGACGAAAATCTTGTAGAGCAGAGAGATCAGTACTAAATTTACGCCAGGCGTGGTCGAAAATCGGCGGTAACTGGTCGTCCCACTGTAAATTGTTGTTCCATAATTGTTTTAGAAAGTGTTTTACCCAGAAGGTGACTGGAGTTAGAAATCCGAGAGGATCGAAGATTTTTGCGAGATAGGAGAGCACAGTACGTTTGGTGACCGTAGAATCGAAAGGAGTTACGTGATACGAAAAAGAATCGGAGGTGGGGTTCCACTGAAGCCCTAAGATTTTAATCGATGAAGTTTCATCTGAGAAACAGATAGGATTTTCTAGATGATCGTGCGGAAATCGTTGCAGAAGGTCAGGATGATTGGAAGACCATTTCCGTAATTGAAAACCTCCCAAGGCGAGTAACTCGATGAGTTGATCGACTAGAAGTTCAGCCTCCTTGAAATCGGAAGCACCGGTTAGTATGTCGTCGACGTAAGTACTGGAACGAACAGCCTCGGATGCAAGAGGAAACGAAGAGCCTTCATCTTCTACTAACTGAAGTAAAGTACGTTGTGCTAAATAAGCAGACGGTTTAACTCCGTAGGTTACCGTATTCAGTTCGAATTCTTGCGGTGTGGAGTTTGAATCGGAACAATAGAAAATATGTTGATGAAAACGATCTTCAGGACGCACGAGAATTTGCCGATACATCATCTTGATGTCCGAGCAGACGACGATTGGATGTTTACGAAAAGTTGTTAAAATATTACAGATGTCCTTTTGTAACTTAGGACCAGGTAACAGTTGACTATTAAGTGAATTGCCGTGAAGATCAGAGAAAGAAGCATTAAATACGACACGAATTTTCCCATTAGGGTCGGCTGTTTTAAATACGCCGTGATGCGGAATTATGTATTCAGCGATAGAAGAAGCAGGCGACATGTGGTTGAGAGTAAGATACTCACGCATGAAATCGTGGTATTTTTGTTGAACTGCAGGCTGCTGAGAAATTTTAACAGTAAATTTTGTAGCAGCACGACTTGCGACATGACGATTAGAAGACAACGATACAGAATTGTTTTTGAACGGAAGCGCAACAATATAACGTCCGTTACTATCACGAGTGGTGGTTTCGGAGAATAACTTTTCACAGTAGTCATCGTCCGGATTGGTAGCAGGGGGAGCGAAGATTTCTTCCGACTCCCAGAAGCGCTGCATAGTTTGAGACAGCGTATCGACAGAAGTGAGTAACGAGCTAGGTGGTTGGTTATTTGAAACCATAGAAAGTGCTGGTAATTTACCAAAAATTACCCAACCGAAAACTGTAGAAATGGCAGAAGGACTGCCTTTGATTATGGAATTATTGTGTTGAATGATTAGATCAGGAAACACTTCGGCGCCCAGTAAAATGTCTACAGGGGCGGAGTGGATAAATTCAGGATCAGCAAGAATTTTGCCGGAGTGCAGCTGTAAAACTTCGTGAGAAATGCAGACAGATGGTAAATTGTTAGTAATTTTAGGAATTACTAGCGCAGTGGTATCGAGACGAAAATCGCTGTTTTGTTTAGAAGCGATGGTAATCTGAGAAGTACCTTGTATTTGAGTAGTGGCAGCTGATATGCCTAACAAGTTTTGACGACACGGAATTGTTTTTGCGCCAATTTGCTCTGCGGCGCGAGATGTTATTAAGTTCACTTCAGAACCGCAGTCAAGTACAGCGCGGAAAGCGTGAAAGTTGCCAAATTGAGTTTGCAACAGCACTGTAGCAGTACCTAGCAAAACCTTTTGTGAACCAGTGCGACACGATAGCGAATTGCTGTTGGAAGAATCAGAAATAGGCACGGTATTTTCAGCAGCGGTACTTAAATGCGCGCTACTGGGTGTAGATAGTCCTACAGAAGGATGTCTATTAACAACGTTATTGTTAGAGGAATCGCAACCAGAAGAATTAACAACGGGAGAAGTTGTATTACGATTAGAGTTAGTAGTAATTGATTTGTAATTAAAATTACTTGACGCAGAATTACGAGTGGTAGAATCGACTGGAGTAGAGGATTCGTGCAACAGTGTGTGATGATTAGTAGAACCACATAAACGACAAGACTTGATAGATTTACAGTCTTTGCGAGAGTGTTTTCCTAAGCAGGCAAAACATTTACGAAGCTGAAACACTTGTTTGTGCCGTTCTTCAACGGACATGGCGAGAAACTCGGTACAATTGAAAATGTTGTGATTAATAGAGCCACAAAACGGACATTTGTATAGCGGTTCACTATTTGAATTAGCAAGATTACTACCTAATAAAACCGAATGCTGTTTTTTAGGCGTTGTAGGAGACATTGGTTGTTTACGGAACACCGGTCTGTGACTAGCCGGTTTATCGACGTTGGATTTGCTAGTGTAAGAAGAACTAGCGTTATCTGAAAGTTGAGATGAATTCGAGAGCTCGAAAGCATGCATCTTAGCGGTAACGAATGACATTAAGGCCTCGTATGTAGGCACGGCTGAATTAGGATTTGAATCCTCGAACGCTTGCTTTGTTACAGGATCCAAATTAGAATAGGCTATCTCAAAAAGTAAATATTCAAGTAAATTTATATTTAGCAGACGTAAGGCTCCGATTGATGATTCGTGGATATTAAGAAATCCTTTTAACGATTGATAGGACGGAGTGTCAGATTTAACGAAATTGAATATCTGATTTAAGTGAACATTTGCTATGCGCCTTGAGTTGGAGTAGCGCTCAACAATTAAATTGTACGCTAACGTATAATTTTCAAGCGAGAGAGGCAGGTGTTCTATTAGACGCAGTGGTTCACCGACTAATGAGCACCTCAAATAATGAAGTTTTTGAACAAATGATAACTCAGAATTATTGTGAATTAAATCATTGAACAAGCTGATGAAATTCTGGAATTTTGCAACATCTCCGTCGAATGAAGGTAGGCGAATTCGAGGTAATTGTATTAATTGCGAATTAGAAGACTTGACTTGATTTGGTAAAACGATTGTATTGTCCAGAGATTCAATTAATTTCTGGGCGCGATCAATTAACTGGAAATAATGAGTTTCGAAAGCAGTGCGTTCTGATTCGAAATCTGCTTCGGGTTGAAGTAATTCGATGTTCGTTTGTATTTGTTCAAAGTCACACCAGAGGTCTAAGAATTTGTCAAGTCGTAATTTGACTTGGTTAACTTCAACGTCAGATTGAAGAAAATTATTAAAACGAGAAAGATGATTATTAACAACGTTGCGTTTTTTGATTAAAGATTGTAAATCGTCCATGTTGAAAATAATGAACGAAGACAACGAGCGAAAAATAAATAATAGAATGTAAACAAAACACAGCTGTTTATTGAATCTAGGTTAGTTGCAACTATGATGTATACGTTGCAGACGACGCAAGTGAAGTGATTCTCTCAGCGCTAGCAGTAACGACGGACAGCACGAGAGAGAGCGAATGAGAGAGAGGGCACGCATGCGCTGTAAGCTGCGTGAACCAGTTAACAAGAACGAAGGAAACAATGGCGACTCTAGCCAAATTCTGGCCGTGTCGAAAGATATAGCACTGAACCGATCTACTGTGACGTCAGCATAGCGTTGGTTGCAACTTGTATTGAATGAACGCGTCACAACACTGATAATGCGTTGCATTTGTTATGCAACTTACCCCGTATTTTTTTAACTGAATAAATGAAATTGTTTTTAATATTAATATTTTTATTAATGTTTTTATTAATATATTGAACACATGTAAGACACGAAACACAATAAACGACACGATGAATGCAATGTAACACCATGTAACAACGAATTAAATAAAATACTGAAATTGTTGACGATTGAAAAAATTAAGACAATAGACTGTATTTCCAAATATGCACTGATAAATATCCTGCCCGGGACGGACCAAATGTTAGAGCCTTGATGGCAGGAGTTTTGAAAATAACCCAAAATAAATTGGATAAAACGAGTTAAGCGGTAAGCCGACTTGTAACTGTAGGACATCAATCCACTATCAACGACTAATGGCAGATTAATGTAAACTGAAGCATAAACGATTTATTCCGGAGGACCTAGTTTCATTTAATGGCGCCAGAAACCAACGGCGGAACGACTGAATAAGCAAGATACAACGATGGAAAGTACACTGAGGGAGACAAAGGAAAACGATAAGTAACTGCTGGAACAGCAGGACATCACTGGTCAACTCAAACACAAAATTAGAAAGCGTACAACAAAATAGACTAATTCGCTTACCTGTTGAATGGCCTGAAGTGTAGAAACGGCGTCTACGCGACACGTGTCCGGGGTTCGATTCACACTGTAACTTTAATGTTTGATACGAAAACAAGAACAATTGTAAATGATTATAAATTACACACATAAGCAAAAGCACACTTGAAAATGATGTATGGTACATCAGAAACGAACGAAGCATAACGACAATTGTAGAAGCGACGCCATAGGATGGCCGGCGCAGAGAAGGCACGAACAGTCTACATGCCGCAGAATCCAACCAGTGAGTGAGTTGACCGGGAAGAATGGAATGTGAGTAGTGGGAGAATAATTACGTCATGAACTGAGATCACCATCGGAAATCAAGACAAGTATACAGACAGAGGCGGGAAAAAGGTTATTAATACAAAATCAGTGTATTTAACGACGATAATAATTAGCGGGGAAATATGAATTACTTAACGGGGGTGCGATTGGCCTTAACACAATGTAAATATTTTAACTTTATGTGAAATTAATTCAATAAATGAGCATAAATTAATTAACAGTTAAAGTATCGCAAAGATAAAAATAAAAACTAATAAGAACAGTTATTTTAAGACATGGAAAAGTTTCTCAAGTTCTTGCTCGTAGATCGATAGTATATTATGATATTTTAGTTTATGTTTTAATAGCGCAAATCCCGCTCGCTTCGCTTTACAGCAGGTAACGTAGGCTCATTAAATTATTTTAAAACCTCTCTTTATACAATATTTGTGGTTTTGTTGCCCTGTGGCAGCAAAATGAATTGGTTTTCTGCACTTCCAGCTCTATCAAGTCCGACATAAAGTTGTCCATGAGTGAAGGAACCACTCTTGTCTCAAATCGATGCCCACCGTTTTAAATGTTTGTCCCTGCGATTTAACAGAATTGAATAGAATGCATAGAAGAATACCGATGGAAACGTAAGAGACAGTAATACGTGGGTGCGTTACGCAGAGTAATTGGAGATATATGACTCATTAACTACCTGTCGAATGAAAACAGATATATGAAATACAGTACAAAAATACAAATTTTGAATAATTCCGAATTTTTAATGTTTTTGGAATCAAATGTTATTTTTCACGTTTTTCTATGAAATATAAAAGTTGAATCGTGCTTCTAGTCCAAAAAATACACCATCCAGAGGACTTAAAAATAAAAGTGCTATGCACCCGATAAATTAAAACATGCGACATCGTCACAATTTAAATTGCTTAACTCGCTTAATTAAAGTTACTTAAAGTTGCAAAATAGCCTATATTGATCAGGAAGCTCTAAGCTATGCAACAATGAAAGATTTTTTAAATCAGTTCAGTAGTTTCTGAGATTACCTCGTACAAACAAACAAACAGACGTTTCTTCTTTATTATAACGGGTGTTTTATTTTGGACGCAACCCTTATTATAAGAAGATAGAAGTAATATATCGGTAAATTTTTTGTCCCCCAATCGGTATGTTGGCAACAGTGTACTCAAGGCCAACTACCGACGACAGTTAAAATGTTCTAGTCAAGCATTAGTGTGGTTACAGCAGTCGTTTCGTTATATTGTGTCAGCAACGGGTTTTTCCAAGGAAGAACGCGTGTTTATTGTAGAGACTTATATAGCAAGTAAATCTTACAAATGTGTGCCAGATAAGTTTCAGTTGAAATTTCCCCGTTATGCCGTTCCGAATAAATCGTCAATATTGCGTTTGATAAATAAATTCCGTAGAACTGGGAGTGTACTCGATGAGAAACCACCTCGCCAGCCAACAAAGTTAACCGCGGAAGTTCTCGAAGATTTAAAAAATCGTTTGACTCAATCACCTAAAAAATTGCTTGGAAGATTATCATCGCAAGCTGGGCTAACATTAACTACTGTTTTCAGAGCTACGAAAAAGTTACATTTGCATCCTTAGTTAATGCGAATTTTTAGGTGATTGCGTCAAACGATTTTTTAAATCTTCGAGAACTTCCGCGATTAACTTTGTTGGCTGGCGAGGTGGTTTCTCATCGAGTACACTCCCAGTTCTACAGAATTTATTTATCAAACGCAATATTGACGATTTATTCGGAACGGCATAACGGGGAAATTTCAACTGAAACTTATCTGGCACACATTTGTAAGATTTACTTGCTATATAAGTCTCTACAATAAACACGCGTTCTTCCTTGGAAAAAACCGTTGCTGACACAATATAACGAAACGACTGCTGTCACCACACTAATGCTTGACTAGAACATTTTAACTGTCGTCGGTAGTTGGCCTTGAGTACACTGTTGCCAACATACCGATTGGGGGACAGAAAATTTACCGATGTATTACTTCTACCTTCTTATAATCAGGGTTGCGTCCTTTTCTCTCTATTAATGTTTTGTTCCTCTCTATTACAAAATACACTAACATAACCTTAAAGTTTTTTTAAAATTTCTATTACAAAATACACTAACATAACCTTAAAGTTTTTTAAAAATTTCTATTGTTATTAAAATTAAAATAAAACATAATGTTTTATGTTTATGTATTGTTATTAAAATAAAAATATAATATTGATATTTTATGTAAAATGTAATTGAATTTATCTATTTTATGTCTTTTTTTAACTCTGTTTTACGCAATCTTTGTAACTGTAGTAATTTAACTTAGTAATTTTATAGTAGTTATAAGTATTTAAGCGAATAATTAATGTTTTTGTTCTGTATACTCATGTATGCGCGGACAGAACTCTTTGTGAAGAAGAGTTTTTGCGTATAAGTATATTTAGTTTAAAATATTGTACATAGCTTAGTATAGTCATGAATTGTAATTTTAATGTAGCTATATTTAAAAACTAAAATAAATAAATAAATAAATAATAAAACACCCGTTACTACACATATATAATATTATATATACATTGGCAAGAGAAATTGTGTGAATGTTTGACAACATATTTTCACCTATATATTTACGTATATACAAAATTTACCATCAACCTATATTGTTTTATATGGTGGAATTTTGTAATAGACTGTACGCTTGCGTAGGCTGCTTTGCTTTATTTTAAAGGTGATTTACTTATATTAAATGATTTCATTGAATTACATTCTTAAAGCAACAAACAGTAAGCGGTTGTTTCCTACTACAGGAACTATGTAACTCGTTTCCCGATCAGTTATATGTAATTACAAGTTCTTGGTTTCACTCATTTCCGGAAATATTACACCTTGTTCTGTAACAGAGATTCAACTATAATTAATAATGGGTGCCTAAAAAATATTTCAACTCTTACGAGTATTTTTATTTTGCTTTTAACTTCTCTTGCCCTAATGATTTCAACTTTTATTTTTATTTTATATTTATCTTCCTTTGCCCTAATGAAATTAAGAAAAGTAAGTGAGGATGTTCATTGTCACCGCTTGTTTTACTTTCTCTTGCCTATATGAATAAATAAGAAGGAAAGTATTGTTTTCATGTCGATTTTTCGAAATCGAGTTTTCACCTGATCTACACGTTTTCAGACCCCCTGAACCCAAAAAACATGTTTTTAACGATTGGTCTGTGTGTGTGTCTGTAGGTGTGAACAGAATATCTCAAGAAAGGAACATCGTACGAACTTCAAACTTGAAATTTAAGTTACATACCACTACCGGACGCGACACGAGCATTTTCATCAAAATCAGTCAACCGGAAGTAGTAGTTTATTCGTGTAATTTTTCATTTTTTTGCGATTTTCTCCATAACTGGTCCTTCGATTTTTTTTAAATCACCTAGGTAATTAAATTTTTTTTTCTCTACAAGATACGGTAGGCGCCATGTTTGCTGTAATTCTTGCTGAGGCTGTTTTCACGTAAAAAAATTGTTTTTTCAAGATTTCGGCTTTTTTATGCATTTTAGCGCAAAAATGTATATAACAAAAGTTGTAGAGAATTTAAAATCCTACAACTTTTATTTTAACATTTTTATTTGTATAACGCTTAGTTTAGCGGTAAGTAGCGATTTTCTGGTTTTCTTCACGAAAACTTGTGGAAAATCGATTTTTTAAAGATTTCGGCCGCAGTATGCCGAGAAAAGTGTATATAATCAAATTTATAGGAAATTACAAGATCTCCCTTTACCCAACCTTTATTACCTTTATTTAAAGCGTTTTTCTCTACACGCCTAGTTTAGCGTGAAAGAGTGGTTTTCCGTATTTTTAAGCAAAACTGAGGTCGATTTTCATTTTGCTTCTTTCACTCACGATTAAAATAAGGTTATGTTTTTTGAGGTTACTTTTTTGTTTATTTCTAATGTTTTTTTACTAATATGAGGTTTTATTGTTAATTGTTTGCATTGGCAAGAGAAAGTCGTGTGAGTGTTTCACACCAGATGTTTTTTTTGTGTTAAATTAAAGTCGCATCAACGGTTTGATCATTAGTGACTTCGGAGGATTAAGAATAAGAAATTGTAATGATGGGTTTTGACACGTAATAATTTCTAGACCCTAGCAGGGAATCGAATCCAGGACCTCCGCTTAGTAAACTAGCGCGCAATCCTTTACGCCACGCCGGCGGTTATTACTTTTTCTTGCCTGTATGAATATATAAGAAGGAAAGTATTGTTTTCATGTCAATTTTTCGAAATCGAGGTTTCACCGAAAATACACTTTTTCAAACCCCCTGAATCCAAAAACATGTATGTTTTTAGCGTTTGGTCTGTGTGTGTGTGTGTGTGTGTGTGTGCGTGCGTGCGTGCGTGCGTGCGTGTGTGTGTGTGTGAACAGCATATCTCAAGAACGAAACATCGTACGAACTTGAAAATTGAAAATTAAGTTACATACGACTACCGGACCCGATACGGACGTTTTCATCAAAATCGGTCAACCGGAAGTTGTAGTTTATTCGTGTAATTTTTGACATTTTTTCGATTTTCTCAAAAACTTGTCCTACGATTTTTTTAAAAATCGCCTTATTTACTAAACTTTTAATGCTCTACAAGATAGGGTGGACGCAATGTTTGATGAATTTCTTGGTGAGGCTGTTTTCACGTAAAACAATTGTTTTTTTTAGATTACGACTTTGATATGCATTTCAGCGCAAAAATTTATTTAATAAAAGTGGTAGACAATTTTAAATCCTACAACTTTTGTTCTAAACATTTTTTTGTATAACTCTTAGTTTAGTGGTAATTAGCGATTTTTTTGTTTTTTTCTCACGAAAACTTGTGAAAAATCTATTTTTTTAAGATTTCGGCCTCAGTATGCACTTTACGACAAAAGTGTATAATTAAACTTATAGTAAAATAAAAGCTCTACAACTTTTATTTAGAGCATTTTACTCTACACCGCCTAGTTTAGAGAGAAAGAGTGATTTTCCGTATTTATAAGCCAATCTGAGGTCGATTTTCATGTTGCGTCTTTCACTCATGATTTAAATAAGGTTATGTTTTTTGTATATTTCTAATGTTTTATTATTAATGGATAGGTTATATTTATCATTATTTGCATTGGTAAGAGAAAGTTGTGTGAGTGTTTCACACCAGATTTTTTTAATCCTAGTTCTGTACAATCCAGGCGTACGAATTCCATAACAAAGAATCCACACGCTATGTACAAAATCCAAAAATTATTTTAACTGGTTTGTAAAATGTGCCATTTGACAATAAATCGGTAGAAAAACAACTGATTAAAAATCTTATAACATTGCCAGGCAACATTGAACAGACATGAATCGAATTGAATTGTGTGTGTGTGTGTGTGTGTGTGTGTGTGTGCGTGTGTGTGCGCGCGCGTGCGTGTGTGTGCGCGTGTGTGTGTGTGCGTGCGTGCGTGTGTGTGTGTGCGTGCGTGTGTGTGTGTGTGTGTGGGTGGGTGCGCGCGCGTGTGTGTGTGTGTGTGCGAGTGTGTGTGTTTTTGTGTGTGTGTGTGTGTGTGTGTGTGTGTGTGTGTGTGTGTGTGTGCGTGTGTGTGTGTGTGTGTATGTGTGTGTGTGTGCGTGCGTGCGTGCGTGTGTGTGAACTGAATATCTCAAGAACGGAACATCGTACGAATTGAACTTAAGTAACTTAATTACTTAAGTTACATACCACTACCGAACCCGACACGAACATTTTCATCAAAATCGGTCAACCGGAAGTAGTAGTTTAATCGTATAATTATTCACTATTTTGCGATTTTCTTAAAAATTGGTCTTACGATTTTTTTTTAAATCGCGTGGTTTACTGAGTTTTTTATGCTCTACAAGATAGGATAGGCGCCATGTTTGCCAAAATTCTTGGTGAGGCTGTTTTTACGTAAAAAAGTTGTGTTTTTAAGACTACGGCTTTAATATAAATTTTAGCGCAACAATTTAGTCTACATAATAAAAGTTGTAGAGAATTTAAAATCCTACAACTTTTATTTCAAACATTTTTTTTTGTATTACCTACGCTTAGTTTAGCGGTAATTAGCGATTTTCTTTATTTTTCTCACGAAAACGTGTGAAAAATCGATTTTTTTAGATCTGGGCCTTAGGCCTTAGTATGCATTTTACTATAATCTGTACAATCCAGGCGTACGAATTCCGTAACAAAGAATCCACACGCTATGTACAAAATCCAAAAATTATTCTAACTGGTTAGTAAAATATGTCATTGGACAATAAATCGGTAGAGAAACTCCTGATCAAAAATCTTATAACATTGCTAGGCATGAATTGAACACTAACTTGTTTACATTATATATATCAAACTAA
This sequence comes from Catonia carolina, assembly GCA_035578175.1. Taxonomy (NCBI): domain Eukaryota; kingdom Metazoa; phylum Arthropoda; class Insecta; order Hemiptera; family Achilidae; genus Catonia; species Catonia carolina. The sequence goes on from JAQMRL010000003.1 coordinate 110,645,344, forward strand.
TTTCAAGTTTAAAGTAATCAGTTATTAGAAAATTGGATGTAAAATTCAAATAATAACAGTAAAATAATTTAAGTTTTATATAATTAAAAATCTGGTGTGAAACACTCACACAACTTTCTCTTGCCAATGTAAATGATTAATAATAAACCTAACATTATTAATAAAATATTAGAAATAAACAAAAACTAACCTCAAAAACATAACCTTATTTTAATCATGAGTGAATGACGCAAAATGACAATCGAACTCAGTTTGGCTTAAAAATACGGAAAATCACGCTTTCACGCTAAACTAGGCTCTGTAGAGAAAAATGCTCTAAACAAAAGTTGTAGATCTTTTAATTTTCTATAACTTTTATTATATACACTTTTGTCGTAAAATGCATACTAAGGCCGAAATGTTAAAAAAATCGATTTTTCTCACGTTTTCGTGAGAAAAAAAACAGAAAATCGCAAATTACCGCTAAACTAAGCGTTATACAAAAAAATGTTTGAAATAAAAGTTGTAGGTTTTTAAATTCTCTACAACTTTTATTATATAAGTTTTTGCGCTGAAATTTATATTAAAGCCGTAATCTTAAAAAAACAACGTTTTTACGTGAAAACAGCCTCACCGAGAATTTCAGCAAACATGGCGCCTACCCTATCTTGTAGAGAATAAAAAATTGAGTAAAATAGGCGATTTTAAAAAAAATCGTAGGACCAGTTTTTGAGAAAATCGCAAAAAACTGAAAAATTATAGGAATAAACTACTACTTCCGGTTGACCGATTTTGATGAAAATGTTCGTGTCGCGTCCGGTAGTGGTATGTAACTTAAGTTTCAAGTTTCAAGTTCGTACGATGTTCCGTTCTTGAGATATTGTGTTCACACACAGACACACACACACACACACACACAGACACACACACAGACCAATCGCTAAAAACATGTTTTTTGGGTTCAGGGGGTCTGAAAACGTATAGATCCGGTGAAAACTCGATTTCGAAAAATCGACATGAAAACAATACTTTCCTTCCTATATATTCATATAGGCAAGAGAAAGTAAAAAGAACTGAAACGTTTTACAGTTTTTATTCTAGCCAAAAATGGTCGACCGATTTTTGAGTATAAAAGTTAGTTACTACAACTTCCGACAGATGTCGCAACATGTCGTATTCAAGTTTTGTCTTAACCAAGTACATTTTTTTTTTTTTTTTTTTTTTTTTTGTTTAACGTCCGACTGTTCTGCAATTACTGCTAATGCAGACGGTTAAGGATGAAATGATTTTTTTGTAACGTATGAAAAGATGCCGTGCCTGAATGGGATTCGAACCCAAGACCGCATGATGAGAGGCGAGCACGTTACCAACTGCGCCAATGCGGCCGGCTAAAACCAAGTACAGATAGGACATGTTGTGACATCACTGTAAAACAAAGTATAATATTATACTATTGTTTACATGTCGATTTTTCGAAATCGAGTTTTCACCGTATCTGCACGTTTTCAGACCCCCTGAATCCAAAAAAATGTTTTTAGCGATTGGTCTGTGTGTGTGAACAGCATATCTTAAGAACGGAACATCGTACGAACTTGAAACTTGAACCTTAAGGGAGTAGTCAACTCAAGAAGATGATTTTTTTTTAAATTACAATTTTTACTTTCTCTTGCCTATATGAATATATAGGAAGGAAAGTATTGTTTTCATGTCGATTTTTCGAAATCGAGTTTTCACCGGATCTATACGTTTTCAGACCCCCTGAACCCAAAAAACATGTTTTTAGCGATTGGTCTGTGTGTGTGTGTGTGTGTGTGTGTGTGTGTCTGTGTGTGAACAGAATATCTCAAGAACGGAACATCGTACGAACTTGAAACTTGAAACTTAAGTTACATACCACTACCGGACGCGACACGAACATTTTCATCAAAATCGGTCAACCGGAAGTAGTAGTTTATTCCTATAATTTTTCACTTTTTTGCGATTTTCTCAAAAACTGGTCCTACGATTTTTTTTAAAATCGCCTATTTTACTCAATTTTTTATTCTCTACAAGATAGGGTAGGCGCCATGTATGCTGAAATTCTCGGTGAGGCTGTTTTCACGTAAAAAACGTTGTTTTTTTAAGATTACGGCTTTAATATAAATTTTAGCGCAAAAACTTATATAATAAAAGTTGTAGAGAATTTAAAAATCTACAACTTCTGTTTCAAACATTTTTTTTGTATAACGCTTAGTTTAGCGGTAATTTGCGATTTTCTGTTTTTTTTTTCTCACGAAAACGTGAGAAAAATCGATTTTTTTTAACATTTCGGTCTTAGTATGCATTTTACGACAAAAGTGTATATAATTAAATTTATAGAAAATTAAAAGATCTACAACTTTTGTTTAGAGCATTTTTCTCTACAGAGCCTAGTTTAGCGTGAAAGCGTGATTTTCCGTATTTTTAAGCCAAACTGAGTTCGATTGTCATTTTGCGTCATTCACTCATGATTAAAATAAGGTTATGTTTTTGAGGTTAGTTTTTGTTCATTTCTCATGTTTTAATACTAATGTTAGGTTTATTGTTAATTATTTGCATTGGCAAGAGAAAGTTGTGTGAGTGTTTCACACCAGATTTTTCACTTATTTGAAGTTTAAAATTTTCTGAATCGTAGCATGTGTTTACTTTGTCTGTACGTTGACAAAAAGTTATAAAAACGTCTGTTTAAAATAAAGCTTACTAGCAAGGCGAGTGAAATTATTCCTTTAACTTTTAAGTTTTCCGGAAAGGGTTTTAGCATGATTGTACATTCTTGGGAATTAAATATTTTGGTTAGTATTGGAGATATTTGGATGAATTGTTTTTTCAAATGTTCATAATTTCATGCTCTATTATCTGTCGAACGGTTATTACAATAAACTTAATAGGGACTTTGTTATAAAATAATTTGTGAATACATAAAATAAATGTTTTTGAAAATATGATTTTTCTTCAAATAATTTCTTGTAAGAAAAAATAAATACAAGAGCATACAAAAAATAATAGACAGCAATTTTCTGTATTTTTACTTTCTCTTGCCTATATGAATATATAGGAAGGAAAGTATTGTTTTCATGTCGATTTTTCGAAATCGAGTTTTCACCGGATCTATACGTTTTCAGACCCCCTGAACCCAAAAAACATGTTTTTAGCGATTGGTCTGTGTGTGTGTGTGTGTGTGTGAACAGAATATCTCAAGAACGGAACATCGTACGAACTTGAAACTTGAAACTTAAGTTACATACCACTACCGGACCCGACACGAACATTTTCATCAAAATCGGTCAACCGGAAGTAGTAGTAACTTAGTTTATTCCTATCATTTTTCACTTTTTTGCGATTTTCTCAAAAACTGGTCCACGATTTTTTTAAAATCGCCTGGTTTACTCAATATTTTATTCTCTACAAGATAGGGTAGGCGCCATGTTTGCTGAAATTCTGCGTGAGGCTGTTTTTACGCAAAAACATTTTATTTTTAAGATTGCGGCTTTAATATGCATTTTAGCGCAAAACGTTATATAATATAAGTTGTAGAGAATTTAAAAACCTACAACTTTTATTTCAAACATTTTTTTGTGTAACGCTTAGTTTAGCGGTAATAAGCTATTTTCTGTTTTTTTCTCACGAAAACGTGAGAAAAATCAATTTTTTTAACATTTCGGCCTTAGTATGCATTTTAAGACAAAAGTGTATATAATTAAATTTATAGAAAATTAAAAGATCTACAACTTTTATTTAAAGCATTTTTCTCTACAGAGTCTAGTTTAGAGAGAAAGAGTGATTTTCCGTATTTCTAAGCCAAACTGAGGTTGATTTTCATTTTGCGTCTTTCACTCATGATTAAAATTAGGTTATGTTTGTTGAGGTTAGTTTTTTGTTTATTTCTTATGTTTTATTACTAATGTTAGGTTTATTGTTAATTATTTGCACTTGCAAGAGAAAGTTGTGTGAGTGTTTCACACCAGATTTTTTTAGTATAAGAATCATGTTGTTGTCTTTCTTGGTTCCTGAGATATTCGATTCCCCGTTAAAGCCCGCTTTTCCACCCTGACCCTTATATTAGGGGCTGTAATTAATTTTTTGGCCTGGTCAAGTGGTAGATCATTACTAGTAAATTACTCTTTCATTCAAAATATATAAAGATAAATTATAGCCAGTAGTATAGGGTGATTCAAAAAGAGCGCCGGTTTTGATATATCAAATTAAGAGATTTATTTTATTGAAAAACTGAAAATAAATACATCAACAAGTTCATCTTACCTTCCGATTTCATGTATGAAAAATGATGTCATGCATGTGTCCTCCTCTACTGCGCTGGCACGCATCAACTCTGTCCATGAAATTGGATATTACTGCACAACAAGTTTCGACTTCCATTTGCCCGATAACCCGTCGAATTTCCTCCTTCAAGTCATTGATGTTTCGGGGTTTATTGGCATACACCAATGACTTCAGATGACCCCAAAGATGAAAGTCACAAGGCGTCAGGTCACACGACCTTGGTGGCCATTGATGGTCGGAATTACGAGAAATGATGCGACCCTGGAACCGTTCACGGAGCAACAACATTGTTTCTCGTGCAGCGTGACAGGTGGCACCATCCTGCTGAAACCACAACTCGTCAATGTCCATTCCATCCAAATGACGCCACAAAAACTCCCTAATAATCGTACGGTATCGGTCTCCATTTACTGTCACGGCTTGTCCTTCTTGATTTTCAAAAAAGTAAGGGCCGATGACACCGCCCGACCAAAAGCCGCACCAAACTGTCACTTGCTGTGCATACAAGAGAAACTACAACTGAATCGTCAATCGGAATGTTCTCCAAAATAGAAATGAGGTCAAACAATGTTGCCAACCGATAAACAAAAATTTACCAGCCGTTTAAAAACCGGCGCTCTTTTTGAATCACCCTTTAGTTTTGATTTTCATTTTCTGGGTTGACTATCCCTTTAAGTTACATACCACTACCGGACCCGACACGAACATTTTCTTCAAAATCGGTCAACCGGAAGTAGTAGTTTATTCGTATAATTTTTCACTTTTTTGCAATTTTCTCAAAAACTGGTCTTACGATTTTTTTTTAAATCCCCTGGTTTACTGAGTTTTTTATGCTCTACAATATAGGATAGGCGCCATTTTTGCTGAAATTCTTGGTGAGGCTGTTTTCACGCAAAAAAACTTGTTTTTTTTAAGATTACGACGTTAATATGCATTTTAGCGCAATAAATTATATAATAAAAGTTGTAGAGCATTTAAAATTCTACAACTATTAATTTAAACATTTTTTTGTGTAACGCTTAGTTTAGCGGTAATTAGCGATTTTCTCTTTTTTTTCTCACGAGAACGTGTGAAAAATCGAATTTTTTAAGATTTCGGCCTTAGTATGCATTTTACATTAAAAGTGTATATGGTTAAATTTATAGGACATAAAAAGATCTGCAACTTTTATTTAAAGCATTTTTCTCTACGATCCTAGATTAGGGTGAAAGAGTGATTTTCCGTATTTTTAAGCCAAACTGAGTTCGGTTTTCATGTTGCGTCTTTCACTTATGATTAAAATTAGATTATTTTTTTTTGTTTATTTCTAATGTTTTATTACTAATTTTAGGTTTATTGTTAATTACAGTGGAACCTCTCTAATTCGTCTCGTTCGGGACCGAAGGAGTGACGAAATACAGAAAGTGACGAATTATGGAATTTGCTATGAACGGTTAATAAATAACATACTCGTACGTATATTAGTTCCATAAAGGTCGAATTACATAAATGAAACTTACATTAACGATAAACACAATAAGTAATTCTAAGTCCTATAACTACAGTAAATTTGTATTAGTCTACGTATCTAGTTTTATACTACTTCAGAAATTCTGTATATGGTTGCACTTACATTTTCTAATTTGTAGAACGCAAAACACAGTACACGTTACCGAATATAAAATTACAATCGAAAAAGTATACATTTGCAAAATCGATGAAACGAATCTTTAACTATGTATCACTTAACACTACAAAAAAATCACATTAAAATTTAGAAAACGTTACTTAATTACACTAATATGTATTTATGTATGTAAAATGCCAAATTTATTTCTTGAAAAAGTGGGTTATCTTCTTTTCTACCAACGAGTTCTTTTCTTTTTCCACAGCCAACTGGCGAATTTGTCGTATTAAAATTAATTTTGATAACTCTGCTTCTTTCTGTCTCTCATACCATTCGATGCACTTCGTCAGCATTCCTTCTATTTCTCGATTCGTACTAATATTTTCAGGGCTTGAAACATATTCTTCGTTGCTATCTTCCTCAACAGGTGAATCTTTGTTTTGAACGTAGGCCACAATTTCTTTGTCACTTAAAATCTCATACCCAAGTTCGTTAGCATCTTGCTCTATCCATTCAACTAATTCCTCGTCGGTAATATTTTTAGTCACAGGTATACTCTGGCACATTTCTTTTAATTCTGATAAGACATTGTTTGTTTCATTGTAAGAACGGATGCTACTAGTTTCTTCTCGGTCAGCCCACAGATTGTTCCAACAAGACTTAAATGTTGTTTTCGAAATGTTATGCCATGCTAGTGATATGTTATATAGGGCTATAGCATCTTTGACTGTATACTTTTTCCAAAATTCTTGAACCTGCGTTTCATTTTCGGAAAATATCAAACTCTGCAGAAATACTTTCCTATTATGAACTGGGGAGGGCTGACGAATTATAGAAGGTGATGAATTAGAGAGGTTTTACTGTATTTGCATTGGCAAGAGAAAGTTGGGTGAGTGTTTCACACCAGGTTTTTTTTTATTGTTACTTTCTCTTACCCTTCATGAATACGCCGGCCGCATTGGCGCAGTTGGTAACGTGCTCGCCTCTCATCATGCGGTCTTGGGTTCGAATCCCATTCAGGCATGGCATTTTTTCATACGTTACAAAATGTCATTCCATCCTTTACCGTCTGCATTAGCAGTAATTGCAGAACAGTCGGACGTTAAACCAAAAAAAAAAAAAAAAAAAAGAATACGTATATAAGCGAAGGAAAGTATTGCTTTCATGTAAATTTTTACAAATTTAGTTATTTAAGTTTTTACCGGATATAATTGTTTTCAGGCCGAAAACGTGTATTTCCGGTATAAATCTTTTTTGATTTTTTAGTTATTTGTGTATGTGAAGAAAATTCCTCAAGAAAGGAATTTTTTTACGTCTGACTGTTTTGCAATTTCTGCTAATGCAGACGGTGGATAATGATGATAATATTTAAATGAGTAATGAAAAAATCCCTGACCTGACCGGGAATCGAACCCGGGACCCTGGCGTAGAAGCCAGTTGCTTTAACCACTACGCCAACGGGCTGGCCAGGAAAGGAATAGTGTACAAAAACTTAACTTTTAGGAATAGTTAAAAAAAACTTAAGTTAGGTACCACTGGGCGATCAATAACCAATTTGTGATTTTCTGTATTTATTTTTTTCATCAAAATCGGTAAAAAATGAGATTTTTTAGAATCGCGGCCATTTTACGACAGAAATTTACTTAATTTGTAGAAAATAAAACATTACAACTTTTATTTAAGCATTTTCTTCTACAGAGATTATTTGCGTCAATTAGGATTATCCGTATTTTTAAGTCTAACAAAGGCCGAAGTCTTAAAAATTGCAATTTTTTTTTGTAAATATATTGATGGAAAAAAACAAAAAAATCACTAATTACCGCTTAAACTAAGTGTTGTGCAAAAATAGTTAAGGTTTTTATTCTAAAACTTTGATTATATTGTACATTTTTACCCTAAAATGGATATTAAGGGTGCAATCTTTAAAAAAAAAAACATTTTTTTCTACGACAGCACAGCTTACCCCGAGAATTTCAACAGACGTGGCGCTTACACTGTCTCGTACAGCACAAAAAATGTAGTAAATTTTTTTTTATTCCTAATTTGTGTACGTTGCAATCTGTTCAATTTAGAACAATAAGCAACCCCATGACCCAATGAGATGAGGATGATGTGTATGACGTGTAAATGAGGTGTAGTCTTGTACAGACCCAGGCCGACCATTCCTGAGAGAGTATGGTTAATTAAACCCCAACCATCAAAGTACACCGGTAACCACTGTCTAGTATTCAAATCCGTATAAAAGTAACTACCTTTACTAGGATTTGAACCAGGAACCTTCGTCTCCGAAAATCAGCTGTTAAAACACTAAATAACATTCGGTTCCGCACTTTGAATTGTTTTCCGCTGCTTTCGAACGGTCGACATGATAAACTTATAATAGGCTACACGACACTACAGAATAATGAATAAAATGTGAAGAATTAAAATGAAAAGAAACAGAATGAGTTTAAACAAATTAAAATACTTTTATTTGTATAAATGTAGCATAAAAAGTAAAAACAGAATAGCCAAATCGAAACAATATTTCCTGTACCACTCGTCGCGTAATAAAATAAGGACTGTGTATTCCATTGAACTAAAAGTGTCAGTATGTTTTTAGGATTGTAATAGAGAAACTGGGCATGCGCAGTAGATTGTTCCCCTCTTACATTCGTCTCAAACAAAGTTCATTTCGTGACTAACCACCAGTACCACTTCCGATCAAAATCGGTCTATGAAAATGTTCGTGTAGAGTACTCTAGTGGTACCTAACGTAAGTTCCAAGTTTCAACTTCGTACAATATTCCGTTCTTGAGATATTTTCATCACATACGCAAACCAATCTCAAAAAACTTTCTTTTTTTTTTGTTTCAGGGGGTGTGAAAACGTGTTAAGCCGATATTTTAAAGTCAAATAGTTTGATTTTCATTTTATGTTTTTCGCTCATGATTAAAATTAGGTTATGTTCTTTTTACATTGTTTACTCATCACTTATTATTATAACCCACCGGGTTGGTCTAGAGGTAAAGTCGTCGCCAAAATCAGCTGTTTAACAGCTGATTTTCAAAGATAATTTTTTTTTTTAACGTTTGACTGTTTTGCAACTACTGCTAATGCAGACGGTGAAAGATGAAATGATTTTTGTAACGTATAAAAATATGCCGTGCCTGAATGGGATTCGAACCCAAGACCGCATGATGATTTCAGAGATAAAGGTTGCTGGTTTAAATCCTAGTATTTTTTAAAATTTCTAATATGTGTACGTTGCAGTCTGTTCAATTCAGAACAATAAGCAACCCCATGACCCAATGAGATGTGGATGATATGTATGAAGTGTAAATGAGGTGTAGTCTTGTACAGACTCAGGCCGACCATTCCTGAGAGAGTATGGTTAATTGAACCCCAACCATCAAAGTACACCGGTAACCACTGTCTAGCATTCAAATCCGTATAAATGTAACTACCTTTACTAGGATTTGAACCAGGAACCTTCGTCTCCGAAAATCAGCTGTTAAACAGCTGATTTTACCTCTAGACAGACTACTTTAAACAGACTTTACCTCTAGACCAACCCGGTGAGTTATTAAATACTAGTAAAGGTAATTACTTTTATATGGATTTAAATGCTAGACAGTGGTTACCGGTGTGCTTTGATGATTGGTTAAATTAACCATACTCTATCAGGAATGGTCGACCTGAGTTTGTACAAGACTACACCTCATTTACACGTCATATATATCATCCTCATCTCATTGGGTCATGGGGTTGCTTAATGTTCTGAATTGAACAGATTGCAACGTACATAAATTAGGGATTACAAAAAAATGTATTATTACATTGGCAAGAGAAAGGCGTGTGTTTTACACAACATTTTTTATAAAAAATTGATCTAAAAGGTCACTTCATTAGTATTTTTGTCTTTAAATTATCTTTAAAATGAGTTACCACTAGTCCGGTTTACAAAAAATGTATATAATGTATTGTAATAATTAATTATGTTTTGAAATTAAATAATTTTGATTTTTGTGATTGTTTACAGGTATCGAAAAGGAAAAGAAATGGCCGTCTTGGTTATAAAAAAATAAATTATAAAACATTGTATAAATATGTATTATAAAGTCAATAAAAATTTGTTGTGACAATAATTTGTTTTTAATTTTTATTAAATTATTAACCTTCTAACAATCCCGAATTCCTTTTAAAACAATACGTCTGCAGTTTGTTCGCTGTTATAAAATAAAAAAAACTAAACAGCTAGCACTCAGATGAGATTAAAGGTAAATTCACGTTTTAAAAAATATAACCCACCGGGTTGGTCTAGAGGTAAAGTCGTCGCTGATTTTCGGAGACGAAGGTTCCTGGTTCAAATCCTAGTAAAGGTAGTTACTTTTATACGGATTTGAGTGCTACACAGTGGTTACCGGTGTACTTTGATGATTGGGGTTCAATTAACCATACATCTCAGGAATGGTCGGCCTGGGTCTGTACTAGACTACACCTTATTTACACGTCATACACATCATCCTCATCTCATTGGGTCATGGGGTTGCTTATTGTTCTGAATTGAACAGATTGCAACGTACACAAATTACGGATTACAAAAAAAAAACTATAAATAAAAAAATACTGTACTTTATATCATTTATCACGCTTACGAACGAAGAACAAACAAAAAACAAAGAAAGAAAAGTTGAATGCGTTTGCGGGAAATGTGTACTGGTTTGCCGCCCGCATTGTAAAAATTAATCGATACCAGGATAGCATAATATTAGTGTTGGTTAGATTGTTACAGAAGCAAGTAGTATGTATTAGCAAAAATTTATTGAAAGTATTTCAGTTTGTGAAGAGTTCTGAAGCTACCACTTTTATTTCCTACTCTCCTGGTAGTATAGAATATGACACTACTTAGTCCCTACAGAGATCGGCATTTCCAATTTCATGACGTAGCTTTAGTAGTCTACATTATCCATATTTTTTAAAGTAACAGTATTTGACCACCACTTTTATTTCCTACTCTCCTGGTAGTATGGAAAATTACACTACGTAGTCCCTGCAGTCGATCGGCATTACATATCGTAATTATTAAACTATTACGTAACATTCGTAGTCTTCATTTAACCATGTATTTTTGTAAATTTTAATTTTTTTATTAAATTATAATTTCATAACTTCATCACTATATTTTAGCAATGGTATTTTAATAATTTTTTTTTATGAATTTTAACAAAGACCACCAGACTTTATAATCTAACGTAACTTACCAATTCAAAGCAACCTTTAATTAAATTATGTTGTACATTTTATTATCTTATGAGTTCTTTAATTGATAATATAGAATATCGTTCACATGTAACATAATTTTGTTAAACGTGTTCCTGTTAATGCATGCAAAAAACTCATAAAACGTGTAACGCAATAACATCAACCATTTTTGTAAAAAAAATTATCAAAAAGGTAGAAATTTAATTAAAAGACACAACACTTCAATTTAAAAAAAAACAATATTGTTTTATTAACATTTATACATATAATAATTGTTTAAAAAGGTTTCAAGTAAGATACTGAAATAAAAATTTCTTTTCGTGTTCTAAATTCAGATCTAAATGAACACCGTAGGCAGTACGTACGTCCTCCGAAAACCAATTGAAAGCTTCTTGTCTTTTTCAATTTTTGCAACTTGAAGCCATGTTATTACCTGAAACAGAATGTTAAATATTAGTATTAACCCACCAGGTAGGTCTAGAGGTAAAGTCGTCGCCAAAGTCAGCTGTTTAACAGCTGATTTTCGGAGACGAATGTTCCTGGTTCAAATCCTAGTAAAGGTAGTTACTTTTATACGGATTTGAATGCTAGACAGTGGCTACCGGTGTACTTTGATGGTTGGGGTTCAATTAACCATACTCTCTAAGGAATGGTCGACCTGAGTCCGCACAAGACTACACCTCATTTACGTGTCATACACATCATCCTCATCTCATTGGGTCATGGGGTTGCTTATTGTTCTGAATTGAACAGATTGCAACGTACACATATTAGGAATTTAAAAAATATATATTATGAATCCTACCAAGTTAATAACCCGGTCGGCATTTGTTAAATTAACTTTGTCAAAAGTCAATACCATTATTTTTAGATTTTTTTTATATAGATACTGACACCAAGAAACAAGAATTGATTCTCGATTCCCGACACCAAAATAATCAAAAATGTAAAAATAAAAACAAAAAATCTGGTGTGAAACACTCACATAACTTTCTCTTCACAATGCAAATAATGAAACATATATACGAGTAAACAATTAAAATGAAAAGCTGGTGGCAATTTTATCTAAAGAAACTGTAAAACATCAGGCCCATGATACCGATTCTGACACCAAGAAACCAGATCGATTCTCGATTTCCAACACCAAAAATCAAAAGTGTAAAACTAACAACAAAATATCAGGTGTGAAACACTCACATGACTTTCTCTTCCCGATGTAAATAATAATACTGTCTGTCTATAACTTGATGGCCTTCGGGCAGAGGCCATCAAATATGCAGATGGTAAAACCATTTCAGAAAACATTTATAATTATTTTAAACTAACTAAAACTTGGCGGAAATTGGTGTATTTATATAAAACAAAGTATTTTTCATGTTTTCAATTCTATTATAGTTATTTAGAAAAACACACACTTAATGAGAGATACAAGTATAATTTAGTAAAAGTTTTGTTTTTGAAGAAAACCCTGAATTTTTACAAATAAATCATCTTTGAAAATTTTTCTTCATTTCGTTTCCTAAATGTGTACAGTGATCTTTAAAGACCGAAAAAATTCTCACACGCTGACTTTTTTATGTCGTGTCCGTGATTTTACAAAATTTATTAATGAAAATACCTTGTAACTTAAAAAAAAAAAAAAAGTGGTAGATCTTTTAATTTCCTATAAATTTTATTATATACACTTTTGTCGTAAAATGCATACTTAGGCCAAAATCTTAAAAAAATTGATTTTTCACACGTTTTCGTGAGAAAAAAAAGAAAATCGCTAATTTCTGCAAAACTAAGTGTCATACAAAAAATGTTTAAAATAAAAGTTGTAGGATTTTTAATTCTCTACAACTTTTATTATATACATTTTTGCGCTGAAATGCATATTGAAGCCGCAATCGTAAAAAACAATTTTTTTTACGCGGAAACAGCCTCACCAAGAATTTCAGCACAAATGACGCCTACCTTGTGGAGCATAAAAAATTTAGTAAACCAGGCGATTTTTAAAAAAATCGTAGGACCAGTTTTCGAGAAAATCGCAAAAAAGTGAAAAATTACACGAATAAACTACTACTTCCGGTGGACCGATTTTGATGAAAATGTTCGTGTCGGGTCCAGTAGTGGTATGTAACTTAAGTTTCAAGTTCGTACGATGTTCCGTTCTTGAGATATTCTGTTCACACACACTCACACACACACACACACACACACACACACACACACACGCACAGACCAATCGCTCAAAACATGTTTTTTTGGTTCAGGGGGGGTCTGAAAACGTGTAGATCCGGTGAAAACTCGATTTTGAAAATTCGACATGAAAACAATACTTTCCTTCCTATATATTCATATAGGCAAGAGAAAGTAAAAACATGCAAAATATTTTGTTTTATAAAATTACATCATTTCCGACAAGTTACTTAAAAAAAAATTAGATGTATATTTTCCGAAATGGTTTTACAGGGTGATCATAAATGAAATAGACACTTTCGACAGCTTCTTAAACATCAAACTGGTGTATTTGAATATAGTAAATGATACAGGTCTGTAGCGAATTTTTTAAAGTTTATGTTGGTACAACTGTTGGTAGCATTTTGTTGTTGGCTGCTGTTACAACGACCAGTCTAGCAAAATGGCCGCTACTCAAGTGGAGAAAGCTTATTGTGTTCTTAAATTAGCCAAAACAAACTCGGTTACGGTTGTGCAACGTCATTTCAGAACAAGATGCGGTAAACCACCACCAACAAGGTAATCAATCTATGACGTATAAACGTTTTGAAAACAGTGGATGTCTGTGTAAAAGGAAGAGTACTGGAAGTTCTGTTACAGAAGAACAAATTGATAGTGTTCGTGATGTTTAAGTACAAAGTCCAGGAGAATCAACTAGATCAGCAAGTTTAGAATTGCAAATTCCTCAACCGACTGTGGAAAATTCTGCGGAAACGTTTGAAAATGACACCTTATAAATTGCAGTTAGTACAAAGTTTAAATACCAGTGATAAAGTCGTACATAAAAATTTTTGTCTGGAGAAGCAACATTGTGTTGAAAATGACGACGCATTCTTTAATCGCCAAATTTTCAGTGATGAATGTAAATTTCACATTAGTGGAAAAGTTAATAGACATAATGTTAGAATATGGGGCACAGAAAACCCAAAAATAACTTTACAGTAGACACGCGATTCCCCTAAAGTAAACGTTTTTTGCACATTATCTCATGAAAAGGTTTACGGGCCGTTCTTCTTTCATGAAGTGTCAAAAACCGGAGTAATTTATCTGGGGACATGTTAAACGAATGGTTAATGCCTCAATTGAAGGAAGATAGTGATAACTTCATTTTTGTACAAGATGGAGCACTCCGCGCGAGGCAAGCGCCTATAGGTTGTAAACGAAAGTTTTACACTAGTTAGCGCGTATCTACCTCTTTGCCGGACGATATTTTCTTGCACTACTTTCCATCATAAAAATATCTACATCCAGCTAAAATAAACACTATCCTTTAAGCGTTTTCAATTATACCGTTCTGATTACTTGTAATTATTGTAGTTTCATAAAGAGACTCCTTAATTAATTATTTTAACCATTACATTTTAACAAAACAATTTTTTCTACTTTTTAATGTTTACCGCTTTTATGTTTCAAACCTCAGCACATTCACTATCACGCATGTTAACAGAACACAACTTACAAAACTTTTCAATTTCAGTCTACGAAGAAAATCGAAACAAACAGATACGATTCCAAAAGATAACTGATGAAACTAAAAATGAGTTTAACACGGGAAGTGCAAACAGTTGTATTACACTAGTCACAGACATTAATTAATTTAATGATATGAAATAAACAATCTGAAATGATAAACAACGAATCACTGGAATTGTTTATTCTCCTATTATAATTCAAGCTAACTAGTCTTATATTACTTATAATCAAAAATAAAATAAAACTGAGTCTATAATAAAAACCTACTAATCATAAATAATAATGTAATATTAGTAAATAATGTAAGGAAAATTAACAATGTAAGAGTAACAATAGTAAAATTTCAGTTATTAATGGTAAACTAATGTTCAATTTATAAAACATTTTCTAACAAATGAATTGAATGTGTTTTTATTATACCGTGCGTTCGGAAAGTCGCTGTGCACTGGAATTGAGACTATGGATTTATGAAAATATGTATAAAGAAATGACTAAGCATTTTGGAAAAAAATTTATTCAATACATTAATTACATTGTTAAACCGTGATTACATTGTTTACAGAAGGTGTTCGAAATGACCTCCATTGGCATCAATACAGCATTGCACTCGTTTCATTTTGTTTGCAAACACCTTTCGCAACTGAAGAACAGTGATTCCTTGAATGTATGCCGTTATTGCGGCTTTAAGTTCGTCAATCGTGTGTGGTCTGTTCCGATACACATAATGAAGTTAGATGTGGTCTGTTCCAAAACAAACTGTGTATCGGAACAGACCACACACGATTGACGAGCTTAAAGCCGCAATAACGGCATACATTCAAGGAATCACTGTTCTTCAGTTGCGAAAGGTGTTTGCAAACAAAATGAAACGAGTGCAGTGCTGTATTGATGCCAATGGAGGTCATTTCGAACACCTTCTATAAACAATGTAATCACGGTTTAACAATGTAATTAAGGTATTGAATAAATTTTTTTCCAAAATGCTTAGTCATTTCTTTATACATATTTTCATAAATCCATAGTCACAATTCCAGTGCACAGCGACTTTCCGAACGCACGGTATTAAGCTTAGAGCGAATAAGTGTTGTATGGAATTTTGTTTTTGATCATGCTGTGGGTATGTTTAATTAACGCGCATGCTCACTCGTATTGCTGGTTGCCTACATCGGAGCACTCTAAGTGCAGACAGACTCTACGTTTCTAAGCTTTTGTTTAACCGCCAGTACACTAGCAGTGTTACTACTTACTTACTTACTTTACAATAAGGGCGTTCAGGCTTCTGCAGCCCCTCCTCACCGCGACCTAAAAGATCTTTTGTGATTGCCCCTATTCCTATTTCTGCAAGACGCACACTTTCGATACAGCGCAGGATCTGCCTAGGATCTAGTGCACTTATCTGAGAAGGTGTTTACACACCCTTACCCATCAGCGCTCTTCTTTTGCAGCCAACCACTTTGCAACTGCATATAAATATAAGTGTGCGACCCCCTGAGCCGCACAGACCTTAATGGCCAATATTTCATCTTAGAAGACGGTTATGTTACACCCAAGGGCCAGGGAAATCTTTCCCCAGGCCCCCACTCCCGCTCTTCCGCTCATCTCTGAGCCGTCAGTGTACCAAAAGGTAACCCCTTCCGGTATCACTGGCTGTCCCTCCGCCCACTCCTGACGATCAAAACTTTTCACCCAGTAAATTTTTTTCAGCCATTCAGACCGATCCTACAAACGCTACACTGAAGGTTATCTTTTGTTACCTACTGCCGGGAATTTTCGAATGGATTTTAAAAGTGTAGTCAATTTGGACCTCCCAATGTGGCTTTTAAATAACGAGACTGACGTAGTAAAAAATTTTATTTTATTTTATACATAATCACTTTTGGCAAATGGTGGATAATTTCTAACAGCATAGTCTACAAGGAAAATGAGTCTATAATTGACACAATGAGAAAAAGGCGAATGGCCTTTTTTTAGCCACTTCTACAGGGTACCTAACACAAGACTTACTAAACAACTCTTAGATTACCAACTCAGGTGCAAGACCCTAAATAAATGGATTCAAGAGATAAAATCCGACATGAAGGACTTGGGTATAACTGAAAAAATCTGGTGTGAAACACTCACACAACTTTCTCTTGCCAATGCAAATAATTAATAATAAACCTAACATTATTAATAAAATATTAGAAATAAACAAAAACTAACCTCAAAAACATAACCTTATTTTAATCATGAGTGAATGACGCAAAATGACAATCGAACTCAGTTTGGCTTAAAAATACGGAAAATCACGCTTTCTCTCTAAACTAGGCTCTGTAGAGAAAAATGCTTTAAATAAAAGTTGTACATCTTTTAATTTCCTATAAAATTAATTATATACACTTTTGTCGTAAAATGCATTCTAAGGCCGAAATCTTTAAAAAAATTAATTTTTCACACGTTTTCGTGAGAAAAAAACAGAAAATCGCAAATTACCGCTAAACTAAGCGTTATACAAAAAAATGTTTGAAATAAAAGTTGTAGGTTTTTAAATTCTCTACAACTTTTATTATATAAGTTTTTGCGCTAAAATTTATATTAAAGTCGTAATCTTAAAAAAACAACGTTTTTACGTGAAAACAGCCTCACCGAGAATTTCAGCAAACATGGCGCCTACCCTATCTTGTAGAGAACAAAAAATTGAGTAAAATAGGCGATTTTAAAAAAAATCGTAGGACCAGTTTTTGAGAAAATCGCAAAAAACTGAAAAATTATACGAATAAACTACTACTTCCGGTTGACCGATTTTGATGAAAATGTTCGTGTCGCGTCCGGTAGTGGTATGTAACTTAAGTTTCAAGTTTCAAGTTCGTACGATGTTCCGTTCTTGAGATATTCTGTTCACACACAGACACACAAACACACAGACACAGACCAATCGCTAAAAACATGTTTTTTGGGTTTAGGGGGTCTGAAAACGTATAGATCCGGTGAAAACTCGATTTCGAAAAATCGACATGAAAACAATACTTTCCTTCCTATATATTCATGTAGGCAAGAGAAAGTAAAAATGTAAAAGAAAGAGATGAAAAGAAGGTCTTAAAGGAAAATAAGCTAACTCAACTCCCCTTTAACAAAAGAAAACAACCTAACATTAACACACCAGAAAAGATGAGAGCTGTCAGATCAAAAGATATGAAAAGGATGTGGGAGCAAAAGAGGCAGCAACTAGCTAACTCCGCAGCTCGTTCTTCAAAGACTAAATGAACATGGGATGACTGAAATGCTCCAATTGGGGTAAAAACTAAAAAAAAAAAAAAAATCACTCAGTGTCACCTACAATATACACTCCCTTCTCTATCCCTACAACGCTCCTTGCAAATTTTCCATCATTGGAAACAGTGCTGGAAGTCATCTTCTGTCAGCTCCTTCAGACCATGTGCTGCTTTCTCTTTTACAGCTTCCACAGATTCAAATCTTGTCCCTTTTAATGCCGATTTCACCTTAAGGAACAGGTAGAAGTCACATGGTGCAAGATCTGGTGAATAAGGTGAATGTTCTAACACTGAGATGCTCTACTTGGCTAGGAACCTCTTGACAGATAACGCGGAATGAGCTGGCGCATTGTCTTGGTGGAGAACCCATGATTAGTCCTTCCACATTTCAAGGCGTTTTTTCCTTACACTTTGATGTAGTTTAGAAAGTACCTCAAGGTAGTAATATTGATTAATTGTTTGACCTTCAGGAACCCAGTGAAGGTACACAATCCCATGGATATAAAAAAAACAATAATCATTACTTTAAATTTTGACTTTCTCATTCGAGCGTTTTTGGCTCTCAATGAAGTTCGGCTCTTCCAGTGCATGGATTGGCGCTTCGTTTCCGAATCATAAGTAAAAAACCACGTTTCATCACATGTTATTATCTTTTACCTGTTCCCTAAGGTGAAATCTGCATTAAAAGGGACAAGATTTGAGTCTGTGGAAGCTGTAAAAGAGAAAGCGGCACGTGTCTTGAAGGAGCTGACAGAAGATGACTTCCAGCACTATTTCCAACAATGGAAAATTTGCAAGGAGCGTTGTAGGGATAGAGAAGGAGTGTATATTGAAGGTGACAATAAGTGATTATGTATAAAATTAAAATTAAATTTCTTACATCAGTCTTGTTATTTAATAACCAGACCTTGTATGTCATGTCACAAGGGGTGTCAACATTAAACATTGTGATACTGAATATCGGACATTAAACTTTTTGATTTTTTCTTTCATAATAACCGGTTATTGAATGATAAAATATTTCAGAATTATGTATATTTAAAATTGTGAACATCATTTAAGCTAACCCTGTATTATGAAACGGTAAAAGTTTATAAACGAGTAAAAATGTCATCATCATTTGTCCAGGATTCGACTCAGTGGCCTCTTCTGAGGTCAATAACACAAGGTGGAGTAATTACACTCGATCTGCTAGTTCTAGGGCGACAAAAAAAAATTCTGTTTTTTATTCACATGGTCACCCAATTATACGACAGAAATATTTAAGAACAAATGTGGTAGAGGTGTAACAGACACTAATCCAGTTATTTCCTTTAGAAGTAATGAATTTCACTATACAGCCAGACCCTGTGGTGAATGAAGTGAAGATGTCATTTGCAGAGTGGAAAGTAAGTGCTTTTGGGAGGGCCTGACAAGCTGATAAGCATACTATTTCAGCTCATTGAGAAAGGCAATGGTAAACCACATCACCAAACTAGCCTTTCAGCTGTTGACCTAAACAAACGGCCTGTTCTAGCATCCATATCTTTTTACTTTCTCCTGCCTATATGAATATATAGGAAAGAAAGTATTGTTTTCATGTCGATTTTAAGAAATCCACTCTTCACCGGATCTACACGATTCAGACCCCTAAACCCAAAAACCATGAAACTTGAAACTTAAGTTACATACCACTACTGGACCCGACACGAACATTTTCATCAAGATCGATCAACCAGAAGTTAGTGTAATTTTTCACTTTTTTGTGATTATCTCAAAACGGGTCCTACGACTTTTTTTTAAAATCACCTGGTTTCCTAAATTTTTAATGCTCTACAAGATAGGGTAGGCGCCATATTTGCTGAAATTCTTCATGAGGCTGTTTTCACGTAAAAAAATGTTTTTTAAGATTACGGCTTTAATATGCATTTTAGCGCAAAAATTTATATTATAAAAAATTAAGAGAATTTAAAATCCTACAACTTTTATTTGAAACATTTTTTTGTATAACACTTAGTTTAACGGTAATTAGCAATTTTCTGTTTTTTTCTCACAAAAATGTGTGAAAAATCAATTTTTTAAAGATTTCGGCCTTAGTATGCATTTTATGACAAAAGTTAATTTAATCAAATTTATAGAAAATTAAAAGATCTACAACTTTTATATAAAGCATTTTTATCTACAGAGCCTAATTTAGCATGAAAGAGTGATTTTCTGTATTTTTAAGCCAAACTGTGGTTGATTTTCCTTTTGTGTCTTTCACTCATGATTAAAATATGGTTATGTTTTTTGAGGTTAATTTTTTGTTAATTTCTAATGTTTTATTACTAATGTTAGGTTTATTGTTAATTATTTGCATTGGCAAGAGAAAGTTGTGTGAGTGTTTCACACCAGATTTTTAGGTTTATATTTCCATGATCATAGAGGAAGTCTGTGCAGTGGCAAGCGAAGTAAATGGTTGGAACATTTTCTCTTGTATATTCTTAATTTCTATTTCATATAATAATTTCACCAACCTTCTTTTTAAACTGCGTCACCTTTATTTTAATTCTTATTTACATGTGTTTCGGTGGATCCACCATCATCAGAGTAAATAAAAAAATTAATAAGCGAGATAAAAATTATTTTGGTTTCAATTTTTGTATTTACTCTGATGATGGTGGATCCACCGAAACACGTGTAAATAAGAATTAAAATAAAGGTGACGCAGTTTAACAAGAAGGTTGATGAAATTATTATATAAATTCATTATATGAAATAGAAATAATTTCAAACTGCAGGATGCATTATAAAGATTTATTTTTGAATGAACATATTCTTAATGTTTCACACAGTGACTGAACATTTTTAACTTGGCCTGTATAGTTTTGTACTCTATCTAACGGAGTTCCACCTTTGATTCCCCCCATAAAAATCTCATTTCAGCAGACTGGAAATGAGATTCATTCCTCTTTAGTGACACCCATGTTTCCCTCCTATAAACATTACGAGTGGTACAGCCAGAAAGTAAACAAAAAAAATTTTGTTGTGAAACACTCACACAACTTTCTTTTGCCAATGCAAATAATTAACAATAAACCTAACATTAGTAATAAAACATTAGAAATAAACAAAAATCTAACCTCAATAAACCTAACCTTATTTTAGTCATATATGAAAGACACAAAATGAAAATCAACCTCAGTTTGGCTTAAAAATACGGAAAATCACTCTTTGACACTAAACTATTCTCTGTAGAGAAAAATGCTCTAAATAAAAGTTGTAGTTCTTTTAATTTTCTATAAATTTTAATATATACACTTTGTTGTAAAATGCATACTAAGACCGAAATCTTTAAAAAATAGATTTTTCACACGTTTTCGTAAGAAAAAAACAGAAAATTGCTAATTATCGCTAGGACCAGGTTTTGAGAAAATCGCAAAAAAGCGAAAATTTACACGAATAGAAACTATAACTTACGGTTGATCGATTTTGATGAAAATGTTTGTTTTGGGTCTGGTAGTGGTATGTAACTTAAGTTTCAAGTTTGTACGATGTTCCGTTCTTGAGATATTTTGTATACACACACAGACCAATCGCTAAAAACATGTTTGTGTGGGTTCAGGGGGTCGGAAAACGTGTAGATCCGGTGAAAACTCGGTTTCTTAAAATTGACATGAAAACAATACTTTCTTTCCTATATATTCATATAGGCAAGAGAAAGTAAAAAAGTGAAAGCCTACCTGTTGAATAAGTTCTTTAAAAATCGGAGAATCAGAAACTGTAGAAATTGGTTTGTTGAAGATATCCAGCGACTGATGTTACACAATTACAGGTTCATTGATATAATTATTTGAATGTCTCAAAGCTTCGATCGCCGATACTCGAGAAAACCCCATCGCTTCTTAATTTTAAACTAATCCACCATCAACATATTGGTTATTGTCAAGGCATTTCCCAAGTTTCTTTCTCTCCCTGCAAATTAAAAAGACAATATTAAATTTACTTTCGCATATTTACAAGTGTGGAAATATTCACAGACATCTGAAGAATAAAACGAGGAAGGAAACACGCCTCAAATTTTTCAACACTATTGCGGTTCCAACACTCCTATATGGCAGTGAGTCTTGGGTGCATACTGCTAAAAGCGATAGTAAAATTCAAGCTGCAGAAATGAAGTTTTTACGAAGTGTGCATGGATGTACCAGAATGGATAGAATAAGGAATGTGGATATTAGAAGCGCACTATCAGTTCAGTCTTTGCATGAAAAGATAATAAAAAATAGACAAAGATGGTGTAGTCACCTGGACAGAATGCCAAACGAAAGGATGCCAGTGGCGGCTTTAAATTATCAACCAGTTGGCAGAAGAGATGTAGGGAGGCCGAGAGGGAGATGGGTACCGGAACAGGTTCATGTAACCTAATCCTTGGAAGTGAAGATGATGATGATGATATTTACAAGGGTGGTCCGGAAAGTAACATCTGTTTGGATGTAAATAAAAAACTTGCATAGAAAAAATATTCTAACGGGTGTTTTATTAAGGACGCAACACTGATTATAAGAAGATAAAAGTAATACATCGGTAAATTTTCTGTTACCCAATCGGTATGTTGGCAACATTGTACTCAAGGCCAACTACCTAAGACAGTTAATAAGTTCCAGTCAAGCATTAGTGCGGTGACAGCAGTAGTTTCGTTATATTGTGTCAACAATGGTTTTTTCCAAGGAAGAATGTTCATAGCCATCTGACGGTCCGTAGCTTTCAGTTCATGAATTACACCAACACGATAAGGATGCAAATGTAACTTTTTCGTAGCTCTGAAAACAGTAGTTAATATTAGCCGAGCTTGCGATGATAATCTTCTAAGCGATTTTTTACGTGATTGAGTCAAACGATTTTTCAAATATTCGAGAACTTCCGCAGTTAACTTTGTTGGCTGGCGAGGTGGTTTCTCATCGAGTACACTCCCAGTTCTACGGAATTTATTTACACAATGATTTAATATTGACGATTTATTCGGAACGGCAGAACAGGAAAATTTCAACTAAAACTTATCTTGGACACATTTGAAAGATTTACTTGCTAGGTAAGTTTCTACAATAAACACGCATTCTTTCTTAGAAGAAACCATTGCTGACACAATATAACGAAACGACTGCTGTCACCACACTAATATTTGACTGGAACATTTTAACTGTCTTAGGTAGTTCGCCTTGAGTACACTGTTGCCAACATACAGATTGGGGGACAGAAAATTTACCGATGCATTACTTGTATCTTCTTATAATCAGGGTTGCTTCCTTAATAAAACACCAGTTATTATTTGCTGATTGTAAAAATAACTGGGTGAATTCTTATCATATTATTAGTTATAGTATCTGCCCATAACAGACAGGTGGTGTGTCAAATTATTTACACTCAATCTGTTAGTTGCAGGGCTAAAATAAATAGTTATGTTTCTTATCACATGGTCAGCCAATTAAATGACTGAATCATTTAAGAACAGAAGAGGTAGAGGTGTAAAAGACACTAATCAGAGTTATCTCCTCTGAAAGTAATGAATTTCATTGTACAGCCAGACCCTGTGGTGAATGAAGTGAAGGTGTCATTTACAGAGTGGAAAAAATGTGCTTTTCAGAGGGCCTGGCATGCTGATACGCGTACTTTT
Organism: Catonia carolina; assembly: GCA_035578175.1. Taxonomy (NCBI): domain Eukaryota; kingdom Metazoa; phylum Arthropoda; class Insecta; order Hemiptera; family Achilidae; genus Catonia; species Catonia carolina. The sequence goes on from JAQMRL010000003.1 coordinate 110,669,045, forward strand.
CCACTCAGTGAGTTGTGGCAATGGTAAACCACCTCACTCCTCGTTTTACTTAGTAAAACCTCTAGAGGTTCAAACCAGCCTTTCAGCTGTTGACCAAAACAACAACAGTTATAGTATTATTTGCTATTGTAATTATTGATGTAATTTGTCCTTTTTTCTTAATATCACATAACCTGTTAAATATGTGAATATTTAAAAAAGTGTTAGGAGACAATGCTACCACATCAAGAAATACAAATTTCACTAAATAACGGGTGATTCAAAAAGAGCGCCGGATTTTAAACGGCTGGTAAATTTTTGTTTATCGGTTGGCAACATTGTTAGACCTCATTTCTATTTCGGAGAACATTCCGATTGACGATTCAGTTGTAGTTTCTCTTGTTCGCAGTGTAGTACTCTCGCAGTCTGTGTCTAACCATGGAGAAGTTTACTATTGCACAACGAGTGTTAATTGTCAAAACATTTTACCAGAGTGGAGAGAGTTATGCGGCTACTGTCAGGCGACTTCGCGGTACTCTAGGACGTAATGAAGCACCGAATGAATCAACAGTTCGCAGGCTCATGAAAAAGTTTTTTGAGACAGGTTCAACAGTCGACCTTAAAAGTTCTGGACGTCGTCGTTCTGGCCGAACTGAGCAGAACGTTGCGTTGGTTCGTGACAGTGTGGCTGTTAGCCCAGCAAAATCAATACGTCGCCGTTCTCAACAATTGGGTTTACGATGTTCTTCTGTACGGAGAATTCTTCGGTACGATCTCCAATATCACCCGTATAAAATTCAGTTGACGCAACATTTGAAAGTGGCAGACCACCAGAAGAGACGACAGTTTGTTGACTGGGTATTGAGAAAACGGCAGGATGATGACACCTTCGCAAACAAAATTGATGCCTTGTGACTTTCATCTTTGGGGTCATCTGAAGTCATTGGTGTATGCCAATAAACCCCGAAACATTAATGACTTGAAGGAGGAAATTCGACGGGTTATCGGGCAAATGGAAGTCGAAACTTGTCGTGCAGTAATATCCAATTTCATGGACAGAGTTGATGCGTGCCAGCGCAGTAGAGGAGGACACATGCATGACATCATTTTTCATACATGAAATCGGAAGGTAAGATGAACTTGTTGATGTATTTATTTTCAGTTTTTCAATAAAATAAATCTCTTAATTTGATATATCAAAACCGGCGCTCTTTTTGAATCATCCTATATAACACAGTAGGCCACGTACTATAGTAGTACTTAGTTTTAGTTTTTTTTTGAAACTAAATTCTACCCACCAAATGTACTTTAATGCCAGTGGTTGTAATTATCAGAGCAATTGTTGCTGGTCATACTGCTTGTAACAACGTTATGTTACTAACAACTCGATTCCATTTTGAATTTCACCTTTTAGAGTCATCTTCAGTTCCTAATCCAGGATTGCTTCCATCACCTGCCCATTTTGCCATACCTACAACAAATTCAACCGGTACAAACAAGAGAAAAAATTACAATTGATATAAAGTTACATTACAGGGTGATTATAAATGAAATAGACACTTTTATCAGCTTCTTAAACATCAAACTGGTGTATTTGAATATAGTAAATGATACAGGTTTGTAGCAAATTTTTTAAAGTTTATGTTGGTACAACTGTTGCTAGCATTTTGTTGTTGGCTGCTGTTACAACGACCAGTCTAGCAAAATGGCCGCTACTCAAGTGGAGAAAGCTTATTGTGTTCTTAAATTAGCCAAAAGAAACTCAGTTACGGTTGTGCAACATCATTTCAGAACAAGATACGGTAAACCACCACCAACAAGGTAATCAATCTATGACTGGTATAAACATTTTGAAAACAGTGGATGTCTGTGTTAAAGGAAGAGTACTGGAAGACCTTCTGTTACAGAAGAACAAATTGATAAAGTTCGTGATGTTTATGTACCGAGTCCAGGAAAATAACTAGATTAGCAAGTTTAGAATTGCAAATTCCTCAACCGACTGGGTGGAAAATTCTGCAGAAACGTTTGAAAATGATACCTTATATAGCAGTTAGTACAAAGTTTAAATACCAGTGATAAAGTCGTATGTAAAAATTTTTGTCTGAAAATGCAACATAGTGTTGAAAATGACGACGCATTCTTTAATCGCCTAATTTTCAGTGATGAATGTAATTTTCACATTAGTGGAAAAGATAATAGACATAATGTTAGAATATGGAGCACAGAAAACCCAAAAAAAATCTGGTGTGAAACACTCACACAACTTTCTCTTACCAATGCAAATAATTAACAATAAACCTAACATTAGTATTAAAACATTAGAAATGAACAAAAACTAACCTCAAAAACATAACCTTATTTTAATCATGAGTGAATGACGCAAAATGACAATCGAACTCAGTTTGGCTTAAAAATACGGAAAATCACGCTTTCACGCTAAACTAGGCTCTGTAGAGAAAAATGCTCTAAACAAAAGTTGTAGATCTTTTAATTTTCTATAAATTTAATTATATATACTTTTGTCGTAAAATGCATACTAAGGCCAAAATCTTAAAAAAATCGATTTTTCACACGTTTTCGTGAGAAAAAAAACAGAAAATTGCAAATTACCGCTAAACTAAGCGTTATACAAAAAAATGTTTGAAACAGAAGTTGTAGGTTTTTAAATTCTCTACAACTTTTATTATATAAGTTTTTGCGCTAAAATTTTTATTAAAGCCGTAATCTTAAAAAAACAACGTTTTTACGTGAAAACAGCCTCACCGAGAATTTCAGCAAACATGGCGCCTACCCTATCTTGTAGAGAATAAAAAATTGAGTAAAATAGGCGATTTTAAAAGAAATCGTAGGACCAGTTTTTGAGAAAATCGCAAAAAACTGAAAAATTATACGGATAAACTACTACTTCCGGTTGACCGATTTTGATGAAAATGTTCGTGTCGCGTCCGGTAGTGGTATGTAACTTAAGTTTCAAGTTTCAAGTTCGTACGATGTTCCGTTCTTGAGATATTCTGTTCACACACAGACACACACACACGCAGAAACACACACACACACACAGACCAATCGCTAAAAATATGTTTTTTGGGTTCAGGGGGTCTGAAAACGTATAGATCCGGTGAAAACTCGATTTCTTAAAATCGACATGAAAACAATACTTTCCTTCCTATATATTCATATAGGCAAGAGAAAGTAATAACTTTACAGCATACACGCGATTTCCCTTAAGTAAACGTCTTTTGCGCATTATCTCGTGAAAAGGTTTACAGGCCGTTCTTCTTTTACCAAGTGTCAGTAACCGGAGTAATTTATCTGGACATGTGAAATGAATGGTTAATGCCTAAACACCAGGAAGATAGTGATAATTTCATTTTAGTACAAGATGGAGCTCCGCCTCACTGTCACTTACAGGTCAGAAATTATCTAGATGAACGTCTTCCTAGGCGATGGATCGGCCATGCAAGTGAGGAAAACATTGTGTTTATGCCTTGGCCACCTCATAGTCCAGACTTAACGCCCTGCGACTTTTTCTTATGGGGTTATGTAAAACAGAAAGTTTTTGTACCATTGCTTCCTGTAGATATCGATGATCTAAAACAATGTATCGCAAATGCTCTTGCCATAGTTGACCGTCATATGCTTAATCGTGTGTGGGAAGAATTCGACTACCGTGTTGATATCTGTCGTGTTACAAATGGTGCACACATTGAATATCTGTAAATATTTTCAATAAAAACTTAATGAATTCTTTTATATAATCATTTAAGTAATTACCTTAATTTTTCAAAAATAAATTTTCTATAAGCTATTGAAACTGTCTATTTCATTCATAATAACCCTGTATTTTTAACATTACAAGTTAACATAAATAATTATAATAAGTCCACATTTTTGTGGAACCTAGTTCATAAACTGACCCTTACACGTGCACAAAAAAACATGCGTAGCAACCTCTAACCAGTGTTGTACATGCTTCAGTAATAAATCACCTATTAGGCACTTTACTGCAATACTACCATTTTGGTTGTAATTACATTTATCAAAATTGTATAATAATTTTTAAAATCTACGTTATATTCCTTAAAAAATGAGTCCAAACATGATGTCATTGTGACAATCCTAAGTTTTTTGATGTTTGATTTCATTGTGATTGCCATTTTTCAATGATATTAGAAATGATTGCAACTGCCCAGAGCAGACAGGTGGAGTGTCAAATTATTTACACCCAATCTGTTCGTTGCAGGGCTAAAATAAATAGTTCTGTTTCTTATCACATGGTCAGCCAATTAAATGACTGAATCATTTAAGGACAGAAGAGGTAGAGGTGTAAAAGACACTAATCAAGAGTTATCTCCTCTGAAAGTAATGAATTTCATTATACAGCCAGACCCTGTGGTGAATGAAGTGAAGGTGTCATTTGCAGAGTGGAAAATATGTGCTTTTCAGAGGGCCCGGCATGCTGATAAGTGTACTTTTCCACTCAGTGAGGAAGGCAATGGTAAACCACCTCACTCCTCGTTTTACTTAGTAAAACCTCTGTAGGTTCAAACCAGCCTTTCGGCTGTTGACCTAAACAACAATTAGAAATGAAATGAAGGCATTTAAAATATGTTTTACAAATTATGTTTTATTAAATATACTTTTAGTCCTTAAACTGAATAAGTACTAAGATAACAGTGGTCTCTGAACATTTTAAGTCATTTCACTTTAAATTGAAAAAAAATTCAATATAAAATTTAAACAAATTCTTTTAAACATGAAATTATAAGTTATGATAAAGCGCTTTGAAGTTTGTAAATAAAATGAATGTTTTTCCACAAAACACAGGCTTAAAATGTTTCTTATACCTATACTAAAATTTTAAAAACGTAATTACACGTCTGATTTCAGAAAAACTGTACCATGACTTATCTGCAACAAAAATATCATTGCAAGAAAATTTCAATTTTTGAATTGGTAAATACCCCTAAAAACACAAAGGCAAATATAATATTAACAAAACCTAATATTGTACATTTTATTGCACGTTACTTACACATCTACCTTCTTCCATTAAAAAATTTAACATTACTTCCTATCCGGATAGCATTCATTTGTTTATTGTTTTTATCTGAAAAAGCTAAAATCATAACCAAAAGATAAACATGGTGTCTTAATTTCTTCGTCGTCGGTTTCGAAGACGTCCCAAACGGTTTTTTTAAAATTATAATTTATAAATATTTATACATCTATAAACAATATTATACATTTTATAAAATAAAAATAATGTAAATACAATAATTTTATAAAACATATAACGAAGGAATTCCAAATCGCCTTATTAAAATTTAATATATTATTAAAAAATATTGTTTTTAAAATCACAAGTAAATGAGATGCTTACATAGTGTTTGCTTTATTTACTTTTTACCGTTATAGTAATGGTTTTAAAAATGCATTTTTTATAATAAAATTATTTATACCCGACTCATAGATATATTTTTCTTGTTTTGGCACACCGGACAATATTACAGCGCCCCTACCGGGAGTACAAACCGGCCGAACTAAGTAGCAGAAAACAGATCACTTTGTTTACTAATATCAATATGAAAGAAAACGAAAATGGAACACGTTTCCCATGTGAAGTTACTGATTGCTGAGTGACGCCAAAGACATGATCTGTATTGTGTCCATGTTAATACTGTTAATGAATAACAAAAAACAAGACTTATACAAAATTATAAAAAATTAAATTTTAAGGGTGAACATTGTGTTAAATTAATTGTGAATGTAATGTTTACGATTGCAGTGGACAACATAACTGGGTAGGTAATACAGTGTATATTAACGTGTAAATCCTTCATGATTTGTGTGTGGCAGGTTTGGATCAATGCTAAACTACTATTTGGGTAGCCGAGATTTAGGTTAATATCTAATAGTTGGACTGCCAATTATTAATTTATTTGAATGCCATTAATTTGTATTGGGGTACCCAATACCCAATTCAATTTTTTTTTTTTTTTTAAATTCCTAATATGTGTACGTTGCAATCTGTTCAATTCAGAACAATAAGCAACCCCATGACCCAATGAGATGAGGATAATGTGTATGACGTGTTAATGAGGTGTAGTCTTGTACAGACTCAGGTCGACCATTCCTGAGAGAGTATGGTTAATTGAACCCCAACCATCAAAGTACACCGGCAACCACTGTCTAGTACTCAAATCCGTATAAAAGTAACTACCTTTACTAGGATTTGAACCAGGAACCTTCGTCTTCAAAAATCAGCTGTTAAACAGCTGATTTTGGCGACGACTTTACCTCTAGACCAACCCGATGGGTTTAATTCAATTTTTTTTTTTTAAATTCCTAATATGTGTACGTTGCAATCTGTTCAATTCAGAACAATAAGCAACCCCATGACCCAATGAGATGAGGATGATATGTATGACGTGTAAATGAGGTGTAGTCTTGTCCAAACTCAGGCCGACCATTCCTGAGAGAGTATGGTTAATTGAACCCCAACCATCAAAGTACACCGGTAACCACTGTCTAGCATTCAAATCCGTATAAAAGTAACTACCTTTACTAGGATTTGAACCAGGAACCTTCGTCTCCGAAAATCAGCTGTTAAACAGCTAGAGGTAAAGTCGTCGCCAAAATCAGCTGTTAAACAGCTGATTTTGGCGACGACTTTACCTCTAGACCAACCCGGTGGGTAATTCAATTTAAATGACAGAATTTTCATAAGTTATGGTACCATGTGATAGGACAATTTAGATAATTGTATAGATTCAGTGCCCCGTCACCGATTGTAACAATTTTTTTTTATCAATACAATATTTAGGGTGCTGAATCCAAATATGAACTTATTTTTCCACGCAAATCACCATGAAATTAGTTACAAGCCCTTTTTTTTGTAATATACTGAGATAACCTCACTTATTCGTATATATTTCAATTTTGACGTTTATTACCCTTAATTATCGTATAAATAGGCAAAACCAATAAATAATGTCGTTATATTTACTAATTTAACTTATTAATCTTTAAAAAATATATTGATCAATGATTTACATTTCAAACTAACCATGACCAAACATCACTCCCTGCCACATAATGCACAAAAAATTAACCTTGATTTGTTTGTAAATTGAACAGAGTAAGTTAAGTCTTTACTTACGTAAGGTTTTCGGTTGTTATACAAATGCACGAAACTACCAATAATAGGGTTATTGGTTATCATACAGTTACAGTTAAAGTACACAGCATGACATACAGTTTTAAATTAAAGGTTATTGGTACACATGGTTATTGTGGACTGTAAATTAAACTTGAATAACGGGTGATTCAAAAAGAGCGCCGGTTTTTAAACGGCTGGTAAATTTTTGTTTATCGGTTGGCAACGTTGTTAGACCTCATTTCTATTTCGGAGAACATTCCGATTGACGATTCAGTTGTAGTTTCTCTTGTTCGCAGTGTAGTACTCTGGCAGTCTGTGTCTAACCATGGAGAAGTTTACTATTGCACAACGAGTGTTAATCGTCAAAACATTTTACCAGAGTGGAGAGAGTTATGCGGCTACTGTCAGGCGACTTCGCGGTACTTTGGGACGTAATGAAGCACCGAATGAATCAACAGTTCGCAGGCTCATGAAAAAGTTTTTTGAGACGGGTTCAACAGTCGACCTTAAAAGTTCTGGACGTCGTCGTTCTGGCCGAACTGAGCAGAACGTTGCGTTGGTTCGTGACAGTGTGGCTGTTAGCCCAGCAAAATCAATACGTCGCCGTTCTCAACAATTGGGTTTACGATGTTCTTCTGTACGGAGAATTCTTCGGTACGATCTCCAATATCACCCGTATAAAATTCAGTTGACGCAACATTTGAAAGTGGCAGACCACCAGAAGAGACGACAGTTTGTTGACTGGGTATTGAGAAAACGGCAGGATGATGACACCTTCGCAAACAAAATCATTTTCAGTGATGAGGCGCACTTCCACTTAAACGGTTTTGTTAATAAACAGAACTGCTGTATGTGGGGTTTAATTCGACGGGTTATCGGGCAAATGGAAGTCGAAACTTGTCGTGCAGTGATATCCAATTTCATGGACAGAGTTGATGCGTGCCAGTGCAGTAGAGGAGGACACATGCATGACATCATTTTTCATACATGAAATCGGAAGGTAAGATGAACTTGTTGATGTATTTATTTTCAGTTTTTCAATAAAACAATTCAGGCACGGCATATTTTCATACGTTACAAAACTTCATTTCATCCTTCACCGTCTGCATTTAGCAGTAATTGCAGAACAGTCGGACGTTAAACAAAAAAAAAAAAATCAATAAAACAAATCTCTTAATTTGATATATCAAAACCAGCGCTCTTTTTGAATCACCTATAGTTAGTAAATGGTGAGTAGGTTATCAATAAGGTTATTGGTTACTGTATGCAGTTTTACGTGCTAAACTTTTTATAAAAATCAGTCCTAAAGGTTATTGGTTGTTATTTGGAGTTTTAAATGAAAGGTTATCAGTTAGTATTTATGCATTTTAATATTTTCGTACAGCTAATAATGTCACAGTATTTTAACAGCTGTTACATGTTAGCAATTTCATAAGTATACAAATATTTAAGTATATTTTCTTTGATCAATAGGTGAAATTAGTTAATAAAGGGACATTTTAACGTTTTAGTGTGCATCTAATGTGTACATGAATTGTATTAAAACAGCGAAAGGTGAGGTTATATCGGTACTTTTTTATTATTATTTATTAACGTCTGACTGTTTTGTGATTGCTGGTAAAGCAGATGATACTGCTTGAGTCGTAGCTCCGTGTAGTTGGAAGGAATGCAGTGCGTTGTTATAATAGTGGGAGAACGAATTAGTATTGTTTCACAGATGATGCATTTGTAGTTGTAGCGTGTACTAACTAGACTAAAAACATGTTCTTATCAAAAACATATTCTTATAATCCGGCGCATTAATTTAACAAATACCTACCAGGTTATTAACTTGGTCGGATTCATAATATTTAACTTACCATTTTATATTGAAACATGTAATTGAAATATATATTTCTAACCACCAGAATACGGTAACATAAAACACTTACCAATGTGTATAGCGCTTTCGTGTATTTTGTACACATCTTCAGTAAATTAAAAAAATTTGTTACATCAAAATTTAAAACTTCCTGCTCCTACCATGGTAGATAAGGAATAGCCGATTCTTATATTTAAAACAGTCTTGCCAACTTAATCCGTGGCCGGCCCGTGGTGTAGTGGTCAGTGCAACTAGCTACTATGCCGGGGTCCCGGGTTCGATTCCCGGTCAGGTCTGGCATTTTTTCATCTGTAAACCACCACATATAACATTACCTACACACAAGCCCAAGGCTTATGTAGGCATCATCACTCAATAAAAAAAAAAAAAAAAAAAAAAATCAGTTGATTGTCATATTTAATCTGTGTTCATTAATTTTTCCCTGTTATTGTATTTATAAATATAATATTTTTCCAAAATTTCAATTTAATTTTATCTGTTATTTATTTTTAATATTTCTAGATAATTTTTTATACTCTACATATTATGTTTATTTTTGATCATGTGTTCAGTTACATTGGAGAATTTTCTGGTGGTTAGAAATATATATTGCAATTTTAAATAATACGGCTGTTTAAAATCCTACATAGGATGTTTGATAAAAAAATAAATAATTGTAATAAATACAAACAAATATGTTTAATACGGAAAGTTTGAAAATGAATGTTTTGTATCAGAGTAATAGAACAATCGTTCTCCCAGCATGCGTCACTCATTCATTATACCTCACCCGTACCCCTCACCCCGCAACTACACGGAGCTGGGACTCAAGCAGTACATGAAGTATTGTGATGAAAAAAGAATCTATGATGGGCCCTGATTCTATATTTATAGGGTGATTCAAAAAAAGCGCCGGTTTTGATATATCAAATTAAGAGATTTATTTTATTGAAAAACTGAAAATAAATACATCAACAAGTTCATCTTACCTTCCAATTTCATGTATGCAAAATGATGTCATGCATGTGTCCTCCTCTACTGCGCTGGCACGCATAAACTCTGTCCATGAAATTGGATATTACTGCACGACAAGTTTCGACTTCCATTTGCCCGATAACCCATCGAATTTCCTCCTTCAAGTCATTGATGTTTCGGGGTTTATTGGCATACACCAATGACTTCAGATAACCCCAAAGATGAAAGTCACAAGGCGTCAAGTCACACGACCTTGGTGGCCATTGATGGTCGGAATTACAAGAAATGATGCGATCCTGGAACCGTTCACGGAGCAACAACATTGTTTCTCGTGCAGCGTGACGCGAGGATTTTTTAAACCCCACATACGGCAGTTCTGTTTATTAACAAAACCGTTTAAGTGGAAGTGCGCCTCATCACTGAAAATGATTTTGTTTGCGAAGGTGTCATCATCCTGCCGTTTTCTCAATACCCAGTCAACAAACTGTCGTCTCTTCTGGTGGTCTGCCACTTTCAAATGTTGCGTCAACTGAATTTTATACGGGTGATATTGGAGATCGTACCGAAGAATTCTCTGTACAGAAGAACATCGTAAACCCAATTGTTGAGAACGGCGACGTATTGATTTTGCTGGGCTAACAGCCACACTGTCACGAACCAACGCAACGTTCTGCTCAGTTCGGCCAGAGCAGCAGTATCAAGAGAAACTACAACTGAATCGTCAATCGGAATGTTCTCCGAAATAGAAATGAGGTCTAACAATGTTGCCAACCGATAAACAAAAATTTACCAGCCGTTTAAAAACCGGCGCTCTTTTTGAATCACCCGTTATTACCTATATTATATATCTGGACACATCACCAATTTCCACCATTTTAATTTATTTGTACTTTCATGTCTGCTGATCCTGAATCTGAAATTAATTTTGCGCGCAAACCACTGTAAAATTAATTATAAGCCCTTTTTTATCATTGATCTACATAACCTCATTTTCCCACTATTACTTTCTCTTGCCTATATGAATATACACCTATAGGAAGAAAACTATTGTTTTCATGTCGATTTTAAGAAATCGAGTTTTCACCGGATGTACACGATTTCAGACCCCCTGAACACATAAAACATGTTTTTAGCGATTGGTCTGTGTGTAAACAGAATATCTCAAGAATGGAACATTGTATGAACTTGAAACTTAAGTTACATACCACTACCGGACCCGACACGAACATTTTCATCAAAATCGGTCAATTGGAAGTAGTAGTTCCTTCGTATAATTTTTCACTTTTTTGCGATTTTCTCAAAAACTGGTCCTACGATTTTTTTTAAATCGCCTCATTTACTCAATTTTTTATTCTCTACAAGATAGGGTAGGCGCCATGTTTGCTGAAATTCTTGGTGAGGGTGTTTTTACGTAAAAAAGTGTTTTTTTTTTAAGATTACGGCTTTAATGTGTATTATAGCGCAAAAATGTATACGAGGGGGTACCCAAAAGTATCCGGAATAGCTCTGCTGTGGGCGGAGCTTGTGCAGTACAAATTCCCGCCACTAGGCTGCTTGTAGCGCTACTCATTACCAGTTCAATGCCTTTTTGTTCGTTGATCTAGCTTGTTCTGTTCTCGTGCAGTGATTGTTCTCGCTAGTGCTGTTTTGTGCTCGTGACGTTTTTCATGATGGCAAGTTTTAATGAACAACGTGCGGCTGTGAAATTTTGCTTCTTGCTCGGTAAAAACGCCGCGGAAACAGTTGTAATGTTGAACACAGCTTACAAAGACGACGCTATTGGAAAAACCCAAGTGTACGAGTGGTTTTTGCGCTTTAAAAATGGCGACATGTCGATTGAGAACAAACCTCGTTCTGGACGACCGTCGACTTCCCAAACAGACGAAAATGTTGTGAAAGTGAAAGAAATTGTACGAACAGACCGACGACAGACCATTGACCAAATATCACAGGTTAGTGGGTTATCTTGGAGCTCAGTCCAACGCATTTTAACAGAAGACTTGACAATGAAAAGAGTCGCTGCCAAGTTTGTGCCTCGGGTTCTGACAGACACTCAAAAGGAACGTCGAATTGAAACGTGTAGTGATTTGAAACAACAGCTTGAAACTGATCCAGATTTCATGTCAAAGATCATTACGGGTGACGAGTCTTGGTGCTATGGGTACGACCCAGAAACCAAACAACAATCCAGTCAATGGAAGACTTCATTATCACCCCGACCAAAAGAAAGTCGTTAAGTCAGATCGAACATCAAAACAATGCTGATTTGTTTTTTTTTGATGTGAGGGGAATTGTCCATTCAGAGTTCGTTCCACCAGGCCAGACGGTAAATCAAGCTTTTTATCTTGAAGTGTTAAGAAGACTACGGAACAGCATTCGTCGTAAAAGACCTAATTTGTGGCAGACAGGGGACTGGTTTTTCCACCACGACAACGCGCCTGCACACACGGCAATCGCGGTTACCCAGTTTTTGGCGAAAAACGGCATGGTTTTGCTACCACACGCACCGTACTCACCCGATCTGGCTCCGTGTGATTTTTTCTTGTTCCCACGCATGAAAAGGGGCATGAAAGGTCTCCGATTTAACAACGTTGATGAGGTCAAGAAAAAAACGACGGATGAGCTGGCAGCCATCACTGAAGAGGAGTACAAAAAATGTTTTGAACAGTGGAAGCACCGGTGGGACAAATGTATTAGTTGTAATGGAGAGTATTTTGAAGGGGATAAGGTTCTTTTGTAAAAAAATTAAAAATAAATAGTTTTAAAAAATAATTCCGGTTTCTTTTGGGTACCCCCTCGTATAATGAAAGTTGTAGAAAATTTGAAATACTATAACTTTTATTTCAAACATTTTTTTTTATAACGCTTATTTTAGCGGTAATTAGTGATGTTCTGTTTTTCTCACGAAAACGTGTGAAAAATCGATTTTTTCAAATTTCGGCCTTAGTATGCGTTCTATGACAAAGTGTATAGTCAAATTGATAGAAAATTAAAAGATCTACAACTTTTTATTAGAGTATTTTTCTCTACAGAGAGTAGTTTAGTGTGAAAGAGTGATTTTCCGTATTTTTAAGCCAAACTGAGGTTGATTTTCATTTTGCGTCTTTCACTCATGATTAAAATACGATTATGTTTTTTGAGTTTAGTTTTTTGTTTATTTCTAATGTTTTATTACTAATGTTAGGTTTATTTTTAACTATTTGCATTGGCAAGAGAAAGTTGTGTGAGTGTTATACACCAGATTTTTTACTTTTCACAATTATATTAAAGTACTAATTAAAAATTCTATAATGCTAATTAAATTATATTGATACAAAGGTTATTTGGTTATTGTAGGAATTATTACCACTATTATATTAATACGGAAAATCACTCTCTCACGCCCAAATAAGCTCTGAAGAGATAAATGCCTATATAAAAGTTGTAGATATTTTAATTTCCTATTAATTTGATCATAGGCCTATACACTTTTGTCGTAAAATGCATAATAAAGCCGAATTCTTAAAAATTCAATTTTTTTAAAATTTTCATGAAAAAAAAACAGAATCACTAATTATTGTTAAACTAAGCATAATACAAATAAATGTTTGAAATAAAAGTTGTAGATTTTTGAATTGTCTACAATATTGATTATATACACTTTTGCATTAAAATACATATTAAGGCTGCAATCTTTGAAAAACCATTTTTTCTATGAGAGCCCAGACTCTTCAAGAATTTCAGTAGACATGGCACCTACCCTATTTTGTACAGCATAAACAATACAGTAAATGAGACGATTTTGAGGAGAAAAATCGCAAAAAGTGAAAAATGACACTAATAAACTACTACTTCCGGTAAAGCGATTTTGATGAACATGTTCATGTCAGGTCCTCTAGTGGTACCTAACTAAAGTTTTAAGTTTCAACTTTGTACGATGTTACATTCTTGAGATATTTTATTCACACACACACACACACACATTCAGATCAATCGCTAAAAATATGTTTTTTGGGTTCAGGGGGGTCTGAAAACGTATATATCTGATGATGAAAACTCTTATTCTCAAAATCGTCATGTAAACAATACTTTCCTTCCTATATATTCATACAGACAAGAGAAAGTAAAAAATGAATTGTCTTTATTTATATGTGATTAATCTTACTGTTTGTTTCTAGATGGCTGATGAAAACACACTTGACATAGATACTTCAGATGTAACAACCTCACGAGTCTATAACCATTGTCAACAGGGTACCATCAACTGTGACAACATAAATGAAATCATCGTCCATTGTGCAACGTCTAAAACGAAATTATGTGAACAAAGGAAAGAATTACGGTTGGGAAAAATTGAACAGCTGTACAAATCATGCCTGATTTGCGTTAATATTTTCTCTAACGATCTCTCGTATGAGAAACCTGATTGTAGTTTGGAAGGTATATTTGGATCTCTCGTATGAGAAACCTGATTGTACTTTGGAAGGTATATTTGGATCTCTCGTGTGAGAAACCTGATTGTAGTTTGGAAGGTATATTTGGATCTCTCGTATGAGAAACCTGATTGTACTTTGGAAGGTTATATTTGGATCTCTCGTATAAGAAACCTGATTGTACTTTGGAAGGTATATTTGTGTGTGATGGTTGTAATAGAATATACCTTATAAAAGACAGTATTGCACACCACGTCCATAAATGTTAAAAATTGTTTTCAAAAATGAATAATTCTGAAAGTAAAAATGTTGACATTAAAGAATCAATTTCTGAACTAAATTTACAGAATTGTGAGGGTACTTCCGGAGCGAATGAATGTAGAAATGACCAAATTTTGCCAAAATCGGACAGTAGAATGATTGCTCAATCAGAATTACGAAAAAAGGGTAAACAGTTTAGTTGTACTATTTGTGGAAAGTGTTTCAGTAGAAATGATTATTTAACTGTTCATTTACGCGTACATACTGGAGAGAAACCGTTCAAGTGCAAGTATTGCGATAAAAAGTTTACATCTTCTACGTATTTAAATTCACACTTACAAACACATTCAGATGATAAACTGTATAATTGTAACATTTGCAATAAAATGTTTACACAGGGTTCTAGTTTAAGTAGACATTTGCATACACATACACCAGATGAACCATGTAAATGCAAGTTTTGCGATAAAAAGTTCGCACAGTATAGTTACTTAAATGAACACTTGCGTATACATACAGAGAAGAAACAGTATAAATGTGAAATTTGCCATAAATTGTTTACACATTCTGATTGTTTAAATAGACACATGCGTACGCATACAGGCGAGAAACCGTATAAATGTAAAATTTGCAATAAAAGTTTTGCAGATTCATCTACAATTACTAAACATGTGCGTATACATACAGGGGAGAAACCTTATACATGCAATATTTGTAATAAAATGTTTACACAGTCATGTAGTTTAAATAGTCACATCCGGACACATACAGGGGAGAGACCGTATAAATGCAAGTATTGCAATAAAACGTTTGCACAGTCGTCCATTTTAAATAACCACTTGCGTTCACATACAGGGGAGAGACCGTTTAAATGCAATTTGTGCAATAAAACGTACACGCAGTCTTCTCATTTAAGTAGCCACTTACAGAAACATAAATGAGATTAATTCTACATATGAAGTATCTCATAACATTTGTGTACAAAAGTTCAGCCGTCCTTAGTTTGCTCCTACTGTCAACAAACCAAAGCCAGCTACTACAGGGTGCACGCTAGAGTCCGCGACTTTATGGATGTCGTATTCCTATAAGTTGAACTATGTTTTAAATTATAAGTACTTAAAACGTCAGTCATGATATGATGCAGGCCTAACAATTTCATTCATAAAAATACTTTTAAAAGTATTTTGTTATAACTTTTTAATCAGCGTGTACTCATTTTTATATTATGTGCATGCTCAGTGACGTCATTATTTGTTTACATTAGGAGCAAACTAAGAAAGGCTGGACTTTTTTTAATTCCTTCCATTTTATTGTTAACCCTTGTGCGAGGAATAGGTTTGAGAATAATAATTCTTTTAACACTATTTATGAGATTGCGTTGATAGACTTGGCTTTTCTTATCCATTTTTTATCCGAAAAATTATTAATTTTTACGAGACGTTAAGAAAACTTTGAGAGATGTTAAAAAAAATTAAACTTGGTTTTTTACTCCAGTTACAGCGAATTTATGAAAAATCTGTTGTAATTTTTGCAAAGTCACGCGTTTTGTATCAAAATTTGGCAATAAATTATTTTAGTCTGATATTATAGAAAAAAGTCTAACGAAAAATTTGATGTATCCAACACCCTAAGTATTGTATTTAAAAAAAAAATAAGGTTGTTGCTTACCACACTATACAGCTGTTCTCTGTGGTAACAGAAAGGCGGACAAAACTGCTCTTTTTGAGCTGATGTTATTAACCTATTCCTACAGTTATTTATATGACGTTATTATAATAAAAGCATGGAATTTTGCGAAAATTTTCACATAAAAAAAAATAAAAAATCTGGTGTGAAACACTCACACAACTTTCTCTTGCCAGTGAAAATAATTAACAATTAACCTAACATTAGTAATAAACCATAAGAAATAAACAAAAAACTAACCTCAAAAAACATAACCTAATTTTAATCATGAGTGAAAGACGCAAAATGAAAATCAACCTCATTTTGGCTTAGAAATACGGACAAATCACTCTTTCTCTCTAAACTAGGCTCTGTAGAGAAAAATGCTTTAAATAAAAGTTGTAGATCTTTTAATTTTCTATAAATTTAATTATATACACTTTTGTCGTAAAATGCATTCTAAGGCCGAAATCTTTAAAAAAATCAATTTTTCACACGTTTTCGTGAGAAAAAAACAGAAAATCGCAAATTACCGCTAAACTAAGCGTTATACAAAAAAATGTTTGAAATAAAAGTTGTAGGTTTTTAAATTCTCTACAACTTTTATTATATAAGTTTTTGCGCTAAAATTTATATTAAAGCCGTAATCTTAAAAAAACAACGTTTTTACGTGAAAACAGCCTCACCGAGAATTTCAGCAAACATGGCGCCTACCCTATCTTGTAGAGAATAAAAAATTGAGTAAAATAGGCGATTTTAAAAAAAATCGTAGGACCAGTTTTTGAGAATCGCAAAAAACTGAAAAATTATACGAATAAACTACTACTTCCGGTTGACCGATTTTGATGAAAATGTTCGTGTCGCGTCCGGTAGTGATATGTAACTTAAGTTTCAAGTTCGTACGATGTTCGGTTCTTGAGATATTCTGTTCACACACACAGACCAATCGCTAAAAACATGTTTTTTGGGTTCAGGGGGTCTGAAAACGTATAGATCCGGTGAAAACTCGATTTCGAAAAATCGACATGAAAACAATACTTTCCTTCCTATATATTCATATAGGCAAGAGAAAGTAAAAAATATAATGTAGAACATAATAATCGGAATGGGAACAAGTGTCAGAAAATTGCCTATTCTATGAATCTCAGATGGTTTATACCATTTCCAGGTCATTTTCTACTCAACAAAGTTAATAAAACGAATATTATTCAACAAAATACCTACCCCCTACCATTCAAGCTTTCAAATACAGTTATAACTATTTTTGTATGAGCTATATCCATTGGCGGGATCTGGGGGGGGCAAGGGGGGCACTTGCCCCCCCCCCAATATTCTACTGGTATACATTTTTAACCAAGTTAGTGTATCGAAAAAATAATTTTAGTCTAGCTATCATGGAAAATATTTTGAAGTTGACATTTTGGCGTCTTAAAGAATATTTCACAATCAATTTGTATGTGCAATAAAGCATTTAATCAGGTAGGGTGTGCTTAAGTCATTCTTCTTATAAGCTGTTCTTAGTGGAGATGTATTTAAACTTAAAATTAATTAATCAAATGGTCCAATAAAAATGTGTTAATGGTTAAATAAGTTAATACTATTTTTTAACATTTAAAAACATTGTTATTGGACCATTTTAGATCAATTTTAGGTTTACATCAATTGGGAGTTAAAATGACGTTTTAACGTTAAAATCCCAACAAAATTTACTTTTTAATTTAGCCTAAAAACAGCCCTAAAATTGAGTTGAAGGCAATAAAAATCTCAAAATTTTCCAGGGGAGGTCCCCCGGACCCCCCTCCTTGTGCTGGGGGGTATTCCATACCCCCCAGACCCCCCGGTATTTGCCCCCCCAATGACTTCCGCCAAATCCCGCCCATGGCTATATCCCTTACATAACTTGCCCATAACAGACAGGTGGAGTGTCAAATTATTTACACTCAATCTGTTCGTTGCAGGGCTAAAATAAATAGTTCTGTTTCTTATCACATGGTCAGCCAATTAAATGACTGTATCATTAAAGAACAGAAGAGGTAGAGGTGTAAAAGACACTAATCAGAGTTGTCTCCTCTGAAAGTAATGAATTTCATTATACAGCCAGACCCTGTGGTAAATGAAGTGAAGGTGTCATTTGCAAAGTGGAAAATATGTGCTTTTCAGAGGGCCTGGCGTGCTGATAAGCGTAATTTTTCACTCTGTGAGGAAGGCAATGGTAAACCACCTCACTCCTTGTTTTACTTAGTAAAACCTCTACAGGTTCAAACCAGCCTTTTGGCTGATGACCTAAACAACATCCCTTACATGGTTTTCTTCAAAAGCTTCGCCATTCAGCGGTATCACAATATTCACAAATCAATAGAAAAATTCTCACTAACCGTATAGTGTAGAGCGTAGCGTAGTTTTATACAAGAGACTGAAAATGTATCATCTATAGTTTTTTAATAATAAAAGTTTTTAGTTTCAATTATATGTTATTTACTCTGATGATGGTGGATCCACCGAAACACGTGTAAGTGAAAATAAAAGTTGGCGCAGTTAAAAAGGAAGGTTAGTGAAATTTATTATATAAATTCATTATATAAAATAGAACCGTATAGTGTTTCTAAATAGCTTACTTTTTTCTCATACATTCAGCTACTATTTAACTATAATGTTGAAGGTGTCCGTGTTTAATTGACCTTCACTATTACACAAACTGTTGAGTTTAGGTAACGCGCTATAAGTTGACGATTGCGGCTATCATGCGGAGGCGGAGGACAGTATACTATCTATCCTACTTACATCGACCAACCTGAAAGCATAAGACATGTATCAAGCGTGCAACTCAAAATGTAACCACCACAAACACTTAAGTAATAAAATTCAGTTCATGACCCGTCACACTTAATAAGTAAGGAGTAATGTAACGATTCAAAGAAAGTGAATTGTTTAAAATTCAATTGCAATTTAACATAACTTTACTAAAAATAATGAAATATGAAAACCCTAAAAATACAATGTTGTTGTTTAGGTCATCAGCCGAAAAGCTGGTTTGAACCTGTAGAGGTTTTACTAAGTAAAATGAGGAGTGAGGTGGTTTATCATTGCCTTCCTCACTGAATGGAAAAGTATGCTTATCAGCATGCCGGGCCCTCTGAAAAGCACATATTTTCCACTCTGCAAATGACACCTTCACTTCATTCACCACAGGGTCTGGCTGTACAATGAAATTCATTACTTTCAGAGGAGATAACTCTGATTATCATCTTTTACACCTCTACCTCTTCTGTTCTTAAATGATTCAGTCGTTTAATTGGCTGACCATGTGATAAGAAACAGAACTATTTATTTTAGCCCTGCAACGAACAGATTGAGAGTAAATAATTTGACTCTCCGCCTGTCTGTTATGGGCAGAAAAAAATACAATAACATTTTGAAATTACTGTAAAACTAGTATTACTCACGATAATAACCTCGCATCGACGGAACTCTCGGACTGACTAGTCTTATCATTACAAAATATGTCAGAGTGCAGTAATTCAGTTTACTGCTGATGACCAAAAAGGATACTAAATATAGCTTGGGCCTAGTATTATGGCTTATTTAGAATGAATGTTTATTATTAAGAATCAATAAAGAATACAATGGGATGTTTATAATTGTAAACATAATAAATCAATGTAAGAGTAAAACTAAAACGTAATGTCATGGTTACAGCTGTCGCTATGATGTATTTAGAAAAGCACATATATTAGCACTTCCACCCCGTCTCACTTCATAGGCCCAGAGCCATTCTGTGGAATTGGTGAAGGCTATTATAGAGGTATAGTTAGGGCCTGGGAAGAGGAGGCTAAAACCTCCTATTGGGAGAAGGTGCCAGGCTGTGAACAGGCAAAGAAATTCATTGCCTATTCCAGCAGAAAGGCTGGGATATACAATAGACTAGGAAGACAGGACCTGAGGAGGGTAGTGGGCCTGATGACTGGTCATTGTAATCTTGGGTATCATTTATCCAAGATAGGAGTTGCTGAAGAGAGCCTGTGTAGATTCTGTCATGAGGCAGAAGAGAAGGCTGAGCACATTTTATGCAGTTGCAAAGTGGTTGGCTGCAAAAGAAGAGCGCTGATGGGTAAGGATGTGTTAACACCTTCTCAGGTAAGTGCACTAGATCCTAGGCAGATCCTGCGCTTTATTGAAAGTGTGGGTCTTGCATAAATAAGGAATAGGGGCAATCACAAAAGATCTTTTAGGTCGCGGTGAGGAGGGGCTGCAGTAGCCTGAACGCCCTGGTTGTTGTAAAGTAAGTAAGTAAAACTAAAACGTAATGTCATGGTTACAGCTGTCGCTATGATGTATTTAAAAAAGTACATATATTAGCACTTCCACCCCTCCCCCCACAAAGTCCAGTCATAGGGTAAGCGCACATTGAACGCTGGTCGCTGGTACTGATTCACGGTGGCGAACACGCATAGTGGGAGCATGTAACTACACGCTTAACCTTCATTCAGTTGTCGGTATTCAAAATGAGTTCCAGTAGCAGCAGTGATGAATTATTTCTAATGGAAAATGTTTCCACGAAATTATTATAATTTAAAGACGATACCGTTAGTGACATAATTAAGAACAGAAAATTGTTCGGCATAATCATGTTTTTCCGCAATTAAAAAAAGATAAGACAGGTTTTTTAAATGCATGAGAATGACTCTGGAAACTTCTTCTTCTTCTTTCTCTCTCCCCATGTGCCTTACAGCGTCGGGGTAGTCTCGGACAACTTCCTCCATTGTACTCTATCCGCCGCCAATCGTCTCATTTGCCCTAGGGCCATGCCTCTTTCCTCTCCCAATCTTCCACATCCTTTTTTCCGAATCTCACTAACTCCTAGAACACTCATTTTATACCTTTTCATCTCCTCTACTATTTCCTTTTCCTTTCCAGTCAAAGTGCGTATATTCCAATTTCCAAATCGTAAATTAGGTTTGTCCAGTCTTTTATTCCGAAAATTCCTGTCCTGTCCGAGGCTATTTATGTGACTTTGAATCCGCTTTTTCAACGTGTGGGTGATTGGCCCAACGACGTCGTTTTTGGAGTACTTCTTCGTCTGGCTCCTACCCTTTGACCTGTCCGGCTTGGGAGGCCCTGCTGGTAGTTACACTACCGCCGGCATAGCTCTCCGGGTCTTGGGAGCACGCAAGCCCCTCCACCATCTACAAGGTCCTGTACTCCCTAGGAGGGGACTCTGGAAACGTTTAATTTTATATTGTCTAAAGTAGAACTCGTTTTCAAAAACAATCGTGCAACTTGCTCAAGCAACCAATATTACCGGAAGAAAGATTTGTGATTACTTTGGACATTTTAAACATATTTTAAACTTTTTGACTATTGATATCCAATATTATAAAGCATTGTTTGGCCAGTAATAATCTTTTAAAGTTAGTTTTATTAACCTATGTTAAAAATTAATTAACAAGTTGTTATGTTTTTTGAATACGCATTATACGACACAAAGTACATTTAGGACCCTGCTAGCAAGCAGCAGGCAAGTTTATTCAAAACAAACCAGTGAGCTGATATACGCAGATGACCAGCACGCAGCTTTCTCCACCAGCGTTTACTGTGAGACGTCCAATTAAAATATAATGGCCTATTCCTACTAACGGGTGATTCAAAAAGAGCGCCGGTTTTTAAACGGCTGGTAAATTTTTGTTTATCGGTTGGCAACATTGTTAGACCTCATTTCTATTTCGGAGAACATTCCGATTGACGATTCAGTTGTAGTTTCTCTTGTTCGCAGTGTAGTACTCTCGCAGTCTGTGTCTAACCATGGAGAAGTTTACTATTGCACAACGAGTGTTAATCGTCAAAACATTTTACCAGAGTGGAGAGAGTTATGCGGCTACTGTCAGGCGACTTCGCGGTACTCTAGGACGTAATGAAGCACCGAATGAATCAACAGTTCGCAGGCTCATGAAAAAGTTTTTTGAGACGGGTTCAACAGCCGACCTTAAAAGTTCTGGACGTCGTCGTTCTGGCAGAACTGAGCAGAACGTTGCGTTGGTTCGTGACAGTGTGGCTGTTAGCCCAGCAAAATCAATACGTCGTCGCCGTTCTCAACAATTGGGTTTACGATGTTCTTCTGTACGGAGAATTCTTCGGTACGATCTCCAATATCACCCGTATAAAATTCAGTTGACGCAACATTTGAAAGTGGCAGACCACCAGAAGAGACGACAGTTTGTTGACTGGGTATTGAGGAAACGGCAGGATGATGACACCTTCGCAAACAAAATTGACGCCTTGTGACTTTCATCTTTGGGGTCATCTGAAGTCATTGGTGTATGCCAATAAACCCCGAAACATCAATGACTTGAAGGAGGAAATTCGACGGGTTATCGGGCAAATGGAAGTCGAAACTTGTCGTGCAGTAATATCCAATTTCATGGACAGAGTTGATGCGTGTCAGCGCAGTAGAGGAGGACACATGCATGACATCATTTTTCATACATGAAATCGGAAGGTAAGATGAACTTGTTGATGTATTTATTTTCAGTTTTTCAATAAAATAAATCTCTTAATTTGATATATCAAAACCGGCGCTCTTTTTGAATCACTCTATAGCAGGCTCACACTTGTAAGCATTCACTGTGCGCTTACCCTTGCTCTCGCTGATTATTGTCAACTTATATTGCGTTACCAGTACTTACACACTCATCATCTTCTTCTTCTTCTTTATCTGCCCCTTCTGCCTCTCAGCGTAGGGTGTGCCATTGCCTCGATCCATCCTCTCCAGATACTTCGGTCCATCATCATATTCCTCATCTGCTGCCAGTCCTTTCCTCGAGCCTCCCCCAACCGCTCCATGTATAATCATTATCACCATTCCATGTCCCAAATCTAGTACTACAGCATTTCCGTTTATTATTCCGATTATCCAGTCCTGTTCCGAGGCTTTGTGTTGTGCTTTGAATCCGTTTTTAACCAACGTGTGGGGGATTAGCCCAACATGCTGGGTTGGAGTACTTCTTAGTCTGGCTCCTACCCTTTGACCTGTCCGGCTTGGGTGGCCCTACCAGTAGTTACAGTACCGCCGGCATAGCTCGCAGGGTCATAGGAACACGCTAGCCCCTCCACCAACGACAAGGTCTTGTACTCCCCAGGAGGGCCCTCATCATCTAACAACAATAATACTGGCTATTCACCAGTGACGGATTTATAAATTTTTTGCCCCTAGGCACTATTCTGACTGCCGCCCTTTTGAAACATGCCACATCTGTGCCAAAGTTATTACTCAATTTAAAAAAAAAGTAAATCTAACGAGTTCATAAACGGGTGTTGATAAAATCACCAAAAGATACTTAATTAGATTTTAATCACATAAAGGTTTATACTATAACAAACTAAAAATACAGGTGTTCATAAAAACACCGAGAGACAGAAAAAGCTGCTTCAATTCATCAACAGCATTGTTTCTGTTGCCCAACAATCTATCTCTTATTATTTTAGCGGCACCTGTCAGGTCGTGCCGCCCCTGAGGCGTGCCGCCCCTAGGCACTGGCCTAGTGTGCCTAGTGGGAAATCCGTCACTGCTATTCACCGGATAACGGTTAAAATACTGTAATTTTCACTAACCATATTTCATCATCATTCGTGTTCTGCGTCACAGCAGGTTTCAACATCCAGTCTTCCATCTCTGCCTATTTCATGCCAACCTCTTCACCTCCTTGTACCTTTTGTGCCCTCTTGCCTTTTTTACTTTCTCTTGCCTATATGAATATATAGGAAGGAAAGTATTGTTTTCATGTCGATTTTTCAAAATCGAGAATTCACCGGATCTATACGTTTTCAGACCCCCTGAACCCAAAAAACATGTTTTTAGCGATTGGTCTGTGTGTGTATGTGAACAGAATATCTCAAGAACGGAACATCGTACGAACTTGAAACTTAAAACTTAAGTTACATACCACTACCGGACCCGACACGAACATTTTCATCAAAATCGGTCAACCGGAAGTAGTAGTTTATTCGTATAATTTTTCAGTTTTTTGCGATTTTCTCAAAAACTGGTCCTACGATTTTTTTTAAAATCGCCTGGTTTACTACATTTTTTATGCTCTACAAGATAGGGTAGGCGCCATGTTTGCTGAAATTCTGCGTGAGGCTGTTTTTACGTAAAAACATTTTCTTTTTAAGATTGCGGCTTTAATATGCATTTTAGCGCAATACGTTATATAACAAAAGTTGTAGAGAATTTAAAATTCTACAACTTTTATTTCAAACATTTTTTTGTATAATGCTTAGTTTAGCGGTAATAAGCAATTTTCTGTTTTTTTCTCATGAAAACGTGAGAAAAATTGATTTTTTAAACATTTCGGCCTTAGTATTCATTTTACGACAAAAGTGTATATAATTAAATTTATAGAAAATTAAAAGATCTACAACTTTTGTTTAGAGCATTTTTCTCTACAGAGCCTAGTTTAGCGTGAAAGCGTGATTTTCCGTATTTTTAAGCCAAACTGAGTTCGATTGTCATTTTGCGTCACTTACTCATGATTAAAATAAGGTTATGTTTTTGAGGTTAGTTTTTGTTTATTTCTAATATTTTATTAATAATGTTAGGTTTATTATTAATTATTTACATTGGCAAGAGAAAGTTGTGTGAGTGTTTCACACAGATTTTTCCATTAACTGGTCGCTCCAGCACATAAGCATTTTTACATTAAGTTTTTGTTTTGTATTATATTTTGTTATTTAATACTAGCACGCCCCGTCGCGGTTGGCACATGAAAAATGGTACCTGCTAGATCATAACGACTCTTCATTTTTGTGTAGGACAGATTCAAGCTGTCAACATAAAATATCAAAGCAATTGATCACTGACCAATTAAAAAAAAATAAAGAAACACGGAACTTTACTTTTATAGAATACTCAACAATACAAAAAATCGTATCTTCATAATAAAATACAATAAAATAATAAAATTATCATGTGATGTTCCTTAGCACCACGTCGGTATTTCATCACGCGGTCTTGGGTTCGAATCCCATTCAGGCATGGCATTTTTTCATACGTTACAAAATATCATTTCACCCTTCACCGTCTGCATTAGCAGTAATTGCAGAACAGTCGAACGTTAAACCAAAAAAAAAAAAAAAAAAAAAAAAAAAAAAAACGTCTGTATTTGCTAAATCATATGACTTTATTTATGAACAAATCTTTATTTGAATCATATCAGCTGGTTTAAAAGCAGCAGATTATCTAACCTCATAAAAGCCTTAATGTAGGACATAAACATTATTTTAAACCCTTTAGGGCTAACGTTTTAAGGGTTTCAATAGCCTAAAACCTGCACCGGCATCATAGTTACAACATAAAAAAAACTGCATGAAAATTGGTTCAGTAATGTAGGAGATAAAGGGGAACATACACACACATACACAAAATTTTATATATATATATATTTTTTTTTTTTTAAACATGTACTGTGTGCTGAATTTACTTTAGATAATATTAAACCACCAGTAAACACACAAAATTAGCAAGAATGATCTTACCGTTAAGTTAATAAGGCCTTTTCAGATCCCTGGATCCATCATCAGTCAACTCACAAACACTATAAAATTCTTTCACTGGCAATGCATTGCCTTGTCAATTCAAGTCATGACTCAAATTGACTCAATTCATGACTTGAATTGACAAGGCAATGCATTGCCAGTGAAAGAATTTTATAGTGTTTGTGAGTTGACTGATGATGGATCCAGGGATCTGAAAAGGCCTTATTAACTTAACGGTAAGATCATTCTTGCTAATTTTGTGTGTTTACTGGTGGTTTAATATTATCTAAAATATATATATATATATATATATATATATATATAGATTAGCTATGATTTAAAAAAAAGATATGTCAAAGGTACTGCATCTTATTATCTACTGTACTGTATGTTAAATAAAATTTTGTATGTTATTCAGTTTATTAGAAATAATAAAATAAATTATAGTGTTAAAAAGTGATATGAACATCTTTGAATTCTTTTATTCTTTCCTTTTAGAAACAAATAAATACATTCAGTATGATTTCTTATGTAAATATTGATCTCAATTTGCATGGTTTTGGTTTATGCATCACTTATCAGGAATGAATTAACAGTGTAAATTGAAGGTTTTGTGTATAACATGTGTTACGTCCAGCCATACTTTTTTATTTTTTTTATTTGTTTAACGTCGCATCAACATCAAGGTCATTAGCGACGACGTTGGGGTGTAAAAGCATAAAAGCATGTAAACATTAAAAGCCATACTTTTAATGTTTACGATTTTATTTTACAAATATTTACGGTCCAGCTGATGTAAATTTAAAATCTAATAATGTGTAACTAGGCAACCAAAAAAACATTCATAATACATACAAGACTTTATAACTAAGTATGAACTCCAACCTACATATTTTAAGACCATTATTATTAATCATCATTACTATCATCATTATTAAAATCATAATCATTATAATCATTATTTTTAAACAAAAATCAATTATTAAACATATTCTGCATCATGAACAATGTCTAATTATTTTAAATATATTTTATTTCAATTTTAAATACATCGCCACACCATGTGTTGTGCTAATTATTTATTATTCTACTACAATGTATTGTAGGCTGGACGATAACACTGTTATTTTAATAACAGGTTGTAGAATTCTGATATCAAGCAGGCTGTTATTTTCAGTAGCATGTTATCAAAAAATAGCTTTGTTTCCCATCACTACTAACAGGTGTTTTATTAATGACGCAACCCTGATTATAAGAAGATAGAAGTAATACATCGGTAAATTTTCTGTTACCCAATCGGTATGTTGGCAACAGTGTACTCAAGGCCAAATACCTAAGACTGTTAAAATGTTCCAGTCAAGCATTAGTGTGGTTACAGCAGTTGTTTCGTTATATTGTGTCAGCAATGGTTTCTTCCAAGGAAGAACGTGTGTTTATTGTAGAGATTTACATAGCGAATAAATCTTACAAATGTGTGCAAGATAAGTTTCAGTTGAAATTTCCCTGTTCTGCCGTTCCGAATAAATCGTCAACATTGCGTTTGATAAATACATTCTCTGCCCATAACAGACAGGTGGAGTGTCAAATTATTTACACTCAATCTGTTCGTTGCAGGGCTAAAATAAATAGTTCTGTTTCTTATCACATGGTCAGCCAATTAAATTACTGAATCATTTAAGAACAGAAGAGGTAGAGGTGCAAAAGACACTAATCAGAGTTATCTCCTCTGAAAGTAATGAATTTCATTATACAGCCAGACCCTGTGGTGAATGAAGTGAAGGTGTCGTTTGCAGAGTGGAAAATATGTGCTTTTCAGAGGGCCCGGCATGCTGATAAGCGTACTTTTCCACTCAGTGAGGAAGGCAACGGTAAACCACCTCACTCCTCGTTTTACTTAGTAAAACCTCTACAGGTTCAAACCAGCCTTTTGGCTGATGACCTAAACAACAAATAAATTCTGTAGAACTGGGAGTGTACTCGATGAAAAACCACCTGGCCAGCCAACAAAGTTAACTGCGGAAGTTCTCGAAGATTTGAAAAATTGTTTGACTCAATCACCTAAAAAATCGCTTAGAAGATTATCATCGCAAGCTGGGCTAACATTAACTATTGTTTTCAGAGCTCCGCAAAAGTTACATTGGCATTTTATCGTGTTGGCATTGCATTTGTAAGATTTACTCGCCATGTGAGTCTACAATAAACACGCGTTCTTCCTTGGAAAAAACCATTGCTGACACAATATAACAAAACGACTGCTGTCACCACATTAACCCTTTATAGGTCTTTGGTAACTATAGGCTACATACCACTAACAATAAGGTCAATTTTTCTAAACAATAAGCTATGCAGTTGAACGCATTGGCATTTTATGGTTTTATAAATGTTCTCTGGTAAGTAGGCTATCCACATTTTGAAATTAGTGTGCAGCGAGCATTTTGCTTCATAAGCTATAATCTGGTGAGGATTCATACCAGCGTACGCAACTGTGTTATTTTGTTGTTACTTTTGTACAGTGCTTAGAAAATTCGAGTTTTTTTACGGAAAAGCAAGCATTCATACTAATATAGCGTTCAGATAGCATTGAGATAAGTTATTCTACACATTTTTCTGTTATAAAGAACTAAAAGTTGTTTTAATAAGCATTCTTACCACTAAACATTATGTGATTCCCATTTCAATAAACCTTCCTTGGTAAATTACTTACCAGGGTTTAACATAAAAAAAATATCTTACTATCTTGGCACTAGAAATACATTATTCAAGTCCCTATAAAAAAATTAACATATTACAACATGTATATTTTTTCCCGTAGTACTGCCCTATAAAGGGTTAATGCTTGACTGGAACATTTTAGCTGTCTTAGGTAGTTAGCCTTGAGTATACAGTTGCCAACATACCGATTGGGGAACACAAAATTTACCGATGTATTACTTCTATCTTCTTATAATCAGGGTTGCGTCCTTAATAAAACACCCATTATAAATATGGAAAACAAAAATCTAATTATGCAGAACATGTTCAAACAAATAATCACAAATTTTCTAAATTAGAAGATTTTACTGTTCTGCAAATAAAATGATAATAAATATAAAATTTAAACATTGTAAAAAATACAAATATTAAAAAACTGTAATAATAATAACTGCCCATAACAGACAGGTGGAGTGTCAAATTATTTACTCAATCTGTTCGTTGCGAGGCTAAAATAAATAGTTCTGTTTCTTATCACATGGTCAGCCAATTAAATGACTGAATCATTTAAGAACAGAAGAGTTAGAGGTGTAAAAGACACTAATCAGAGTTATCTCCTCTGAAAGTAATGAATTTCATTGTACAGCCAGACCCTGTGGTGAATGAAGTGAAGGTGTCATTTACAGAGTGGAAAATATGTGCTTTTCAGAGGGCCCGGCATGCTGATAAGCGTACTTTTCCACTCAGTGAGGAAGGCAATGGTAAACCACCTCGCTCCTCGTTTTACTTAGTAAAACCTCTAGAGGTTCAAACCAGCCTTTCGGCTGTTGACCTAAACAACAACACAATAATAATAACTTAAT
Source organism: Catonia carolina (assembly GCA_035578175.1). Classification (NCBI taxonomy): domain Eukaryota; kingdom Metazoa; phylum Arthropoda; class Insecta; order Hemiptera; family Achilidae; genus Catonia; species Catonia carolina. The sequence continues at coordinate 110,698,442 of JAQMRL010000003.1, forward strand.
AAATAGCCAAGTCCAGTTTGATAATGACAATTGGCTAAAATACATCATAATTATATACCCGGTGTACCACAGTATTTGAACCGTAGGGAAATAGCATTGATTTTCATTATTTAGTTAATATTTTCTTCCCAAAAATAAATGAACACTTGTTATAATCAGGAATCATTAGAAAAAGTTTAGACCTTTAAAAATATCAATATGGATACATTTTAAGCTGTATTTTAGCTTAAAATACATAAATACATGAATTTGTAAACCGTTTTCTATTAAGTATTGTAAATATTAAGCATCAGTTGGTTTCCTTTTATGGAGTAATGGTAGCTTTCAGTGTGGAGAGAAAATTGGTTTGAATCCATTTGCGGTAAAAAAATTTTTTTGTTAAAAAAATATTGGAAATAAATAATAATAAATAATTTTTTTTTCATAAATTAACAAATTTATAAATGAAACATATATTTTTGTTACTGTACTATAAATAAAAAAAATTACACTTCAGATTTGAACCTGGTCTCTCAACAATGGACCATTACTCCAGAGAGATCACACATTTTTTTTTTTTAATGGCTAATGTGTGTACGTTGCAATCTGTTCAATTGAGAACAATAAGCAACCCTATGACCCAATGAGATGAGGATGATATGTATGACATATAAATGAGGTGCAGTCTTGTACAGACCCAGGCCGACCATTCCTGAGAGAGTATGGTTAATTAAACCCCAACCATCAAAGTACACCGGTAACCACTGTCTAGCATTCGAATCCGTATAAAAGTAACTACCTTTACTATGATCCCCTCCTAGTGAGTACAAGACCTTGACGTAGGTGGAGGGGCTTGTGTGCTCCTTTGACCCCGAGAGCTATGCCGGCGGTAGTGTAACTACTGGCAGGGCCTCCCAAGCCGGACATGTCGAGGGGTAGGAGCCAGACAAAGAAGTACTCTAAGAAATTCTACTGCCTTGTAGATGTGGTATTGATTTATCAAAGGCTGAGGGAAGAAAACCCTGAAAGAAAATTGCAAACCCGGTGAATGGCTTTGAGGGTGGAAGAATATTTTAATCATTCTTACCAGCGGAGAAGGCAGAGGTACCTAGGAGTTGGGTCTCCGAATGAAACCCAGAGCATGTTCAGAGGCTCTGAAGTGGCGGCCCCACTACTGGACTTACTTTGCGCAGGGCCTGTAACCCGGCCGAGGGACATTTCAAATCACTGGCAAGAATACACCAGCCTCAGAACAATCGGACAGGAAAACTCGGAAATTAACAGGACATGCAAATTTTAAGAATAAATGGATTTCGGAAACTGTAAAAATAGCCACATGGAACGTGAGAGGGCTAGCAAATAAAGAATGCAAATTGGCCCAAATATTAAATGAAAATAAAATAAAACTGGCAGTCATAACAGAGACTAAAAAGAAATTGCAAGGTAGCTGTTACATCGAAAACTATGTCATGTTGCACAGTGGAGTTGAGAGGACCCAGCGAGCTAGTAAGGGTGTTGCTATACTTATAGAGAAAGGCTGGGAAAAGAATATAAGGGACTACAACTTGATAAATGAGAGGATGATTTCTGTAAGAATTAGTCATGGTAGAGGCAATCTCACTGTCATCGCAGTATATGCACCAGAGGACTCAAATGATCCTGTGAAAAAGGAAGAATCAGAAGCGTTCTACAAACAACTAGAACGAACTGTCGCCTCTGTGAACTCAAATGATGATCTATTACTGCTAGGAGATTTCAATGGCCGAGTAGGAAACAAACCAATTCCTAAATGTGTACGCACTTTTGGAGAAGATACAGTTAATGCAAATGGGAATAGACTTAGGGACTTTGTAACCTTTCATGATTTGAAGATTACCAACACCTTCTACCGGAAAAAAGATATCCACAAATTCACCTGGACAGCAAGAGGATACAGATCAATAATTGACTATATAATTATAAATCAAAGGTTGGCAGGACAAATGCGAGATGTGAGAGTTCACTGGGGAATGGATTTGAACTCGGACCATTACATTGTCGTTAGAAAGATAGATTTATGGAAAAGGTGGAAGCGCTCTTTTAAACCCAAAAATCAGAATAATGAGGAAATTTTCAAAGTATCACTCCTTAAAGACGATAGCATTAAACTCCTATTTCAAAACCGAGTCACAGAAAAGCTAATGACATTCCCAACAACGGAAGATGTGGAAACTGAGTGGAAAAACATTGCTACGGCAATTAAAGCGGGTGCAATAGAGGCGATTGGCATGAGAAAGAGAAACCATAGAAAAAAAGGACTAAAAATATGGAATGATGAGATAAAGGCAGCAGTCAAAGAAAAACAACGTCTATATAAAATCTGGCTACAGAACCAATCTGACGACAATAGAATGCAATACAACAGAGCAAGGAATCACGCTAAAACAGTCACCAGACAGGCTCAACAAACTTCTTGGGAAAACTTCATAACCACTGTTGAAGAGGATCTATTTGGCAGGCAGGAAATAGCTTATAAATTCATAAGAGCCATGAATCAACAAAATAAAGACACTGCTCAAATAAATTGTGTTTCCATACCAGAATGGGTGAAACACTACAAAGAACTCTGGTATGAAGAAGATATGGTAGAGGCCGAGTTGGAGCGGTGTCAGCAATGTTGTGTGGATAATTTAACAACAGAAGAGCTACACAGTGTGATGAATGCTGCCAAAAATCGTAAGTGTCCAGGTCCTGATGGTATAAATATGTAGTTGATGAAATACGGAGGCTTTGTGCTTCACCTCAGATTATTACATTTGTACAATACTTGCTGGAAGACTCATAAAGTGCCAGAATCATGGACAAAATCAAGAGTAGTCTCTCTCTACAAAAAAGGCAATAGGTCTGACCCTAAAAATTATAGAGGAATCAGCATTTTGGATACTGCTTACAAATTATTCGCCTCTCTAATAAATAGACGACTTCAACTTATAACAGATGCCCTAATATCAGAGAACCAGATGGGCTTCCGGAAGGGACGGTCTTGTATAGATGCGATTTTCACATTGAAAATTCTAATAGAAAGACGTCGAGAATACAATTGTCCAACTCATCTGGCTTTCATTGACTGGGAAAAGGCATTTAACAACGTCGACAGGTGGGAAATTATGTTGAAGAAAGGCTACCCAAGGCATATTGTGACTGCTATCAATAGTTTATATTATAAAACATCGGTGTTGATTAGTTCAGATGGAAAAAATGTGAGAGAGTTGTATGTAAATAAAGGAGTCAGACAGGGATGTCCCATATCACCTACATTATTTAATATATATATTGACGAGCTGATGACTGTTTGGCGACAAAAGGTTGACACAGGTGTAAATATTGGACAAGGCGTGTCCCTCAACTCACTCATGTTTGCCGACGACACCGTTATAATTCAAGACAGTGAAGATAAGCTTCAAACAGCAGTCTATAAACTCCAGAATCTAAGTAAAGAATTCAAAATGAAAATTTCGACCCAAAAATCCAAAGTAATGGCATTCCATGGCAAATGGCCAGTGCGATCGAAAATTGTGTTAGATAATGTGATTATGGAGCAGGTGAGTAGTTTCAAATATCTAGGTTGCAATGTATCCTTCGATTGTGAGAGTGACATACCTCTGAAGCTGAATAAATTCAATTCGATATGTGGAACCATACATCATACATTGAAGGGAAAAGCCAGAAAAGAAACAGAGTTGAAATTTTATAAGACAATGGCGATTCCATTAGTTACATATGGAAGCGAGGTATGGACCAAAACAAAGAGAGACGACTCGCGCATACAAGCTTCAGAGATGAGGTTCTTGAGACACATTCAGGGATACACAAGGTTGGATTACATTAGAAACGAAGTGATAAGAGAAGAATGCAATGTACAGCCACTTGTAGATGTGATCAAGCAATATAGAAAAAGATGGACAGATCACCTGCTCCGAATGCCACACAACCGTTTGCCACTTCAAGCCTGGATGTCCAAACCAGATGGTAGAAGGGATGTGGGTCGACCGAGGAAGAGGTGGAAACCGGAACAGGCTCAACAGCCTAAACCATGACGGATGATGATGATGATGATGACCTTTACTATGATTTGAATCAGGAACCTTCGTCTCCGAAAATCAGCTGTTAAACAGCTGATTTTGGTGACGATTTTACCTCTAGACTAACCCAGTGGGTCGACCACACAAATATGGGGTCTTTTCTGTTATTCCCCCCCCCCCCCAAGTATAATATTTTACTTTTTGTGAATATTTTGTATGCAATCTTACAGACTTTTTAAGGATAAAAACAGGAAAAATATTTTAAAAAATCCTACACCAATAATTCTTCGAGTTAAGGTTAAATATAGGTAGGGTAAATATATTGCTTCTTCTCAATGTTGTTACTCTGTAATAATGAAATATAAATTAATTGATTACAAGACATCATTAAATAAATTAATTTAATATAATTAAATAATTTAATAATTGTCAATAAATAGTTTAAGGTTACCTTGAACAAGGAAAAACACTTTAATATTAACTTGAAAAATATTGATGGATGATTTTTTTAAATATTTTTCTCGTTTTTATCGTTAAAATACTGTAAGAATACCTACAAACTAAATATCCACAATATGTGAAAAATTCTGATGATCTAAAACAAGATATTAAAACAGACACTGCTGCACTTACGTACGCCGGCCGCATTGGCGCAGTTGGTAACGTGCTCGCCTCTCATCATGCGGTCTTGGGTTCGAATCCCATTCAGGCACGGCATTTTTTCATACGTTACAAAAAATCATTTCATCATTCACCGTCTGCATTAGCAGTAATTGCAGAACAGTCGGACGTTAAACCAAAAAAAAAAAAAAAAAAAAAAAAAAAATGCACTTGCGTACATTTTTATTTTTTTTAAATAATTTTAAGTTAAAATGCAGCTTCAAATGTATCCCTATTGATATTTTGAAAAGGTTGGAACATTTTCTAACGGTTCCTGATTATAAAAAGTCTTCATTTATTCGTGGGAAGAAAATATTAACAAAATAATGAAAATCAATGCTATTTCCCTATGGTTCAAATTCAGTGGAACACCAGGTATAATAAAATATAAGTTCCATGCACTGACACAAATCGCAATACCAATAGAGTTTTCTATTTTATAATCAGAATTAATTCAAAGGAATAATGCATTTATACAATATTTCTGTGCCCATAACAAGTGGAAATTCAAATTATTTACACTCAATCTGTTCGTAGCAGGGCTAAAATAAATAGTTCTGTTTCTTATCACATGATCAGCATTAAATGACTGAATCATTTAAGAACAAAAGAGGTAAAGGTGTAAAAGACACTAATCAAAGTTATCTCCTCTGAAAGTAATGATTTCATTATACAGCCAGACCTTGCGGTGAATGAAGTGAAGGTGTCATTTTCAGAATGGAAAATATGTGCTATTCAAAGGACTTGGCATGCTGATACGCGTACTTTTCCACTCAGTAAGGAAGGCAATGGTTAAACCACCTCACTCCTCATTATACTTAGTAAACCCTCTACGGGTTAAAATCAGCCTTTTGGCTGATGACCTAAACAAACAACACAATATTTCTGGAAGCTTTTGTGATATTACCTACTGAACCGGTGCGCATCGCGAAAGTACTCGCAAGTTAACAAAAAAAAATTTGTGTGAAACACTCGCACAACTTTCTCTTGCCAATGCTAATAATTAACATTAAACCTAACATTATTAATAAAACATTAGACATAAAAAAAAACTAACCTCAATAAACATAATCTAATTTTAATCATGAGTGAAAGACGCAAAATGAAAATCAACCTGTTAGGCTTAAAAATATGTAAAATCGCTCTTTCTCGCTAAACTAGGCTCTGTACAGAAAAATGCTTTAAATAAAAGTTATAGATCTTTTAATTTCCTATAAATTTGATTATATGCACTTTTGTCCTGAATGCATACTAAGGCCAAAATCTACAAAAAAAATTGATTTTTCACATGTTTTCTTGCGGAAAAATAGAAAATCACTAATTACCATTAAACTAAGCGTTATACAAATAAAAGTTGTAGGATTTTAAATTCTTTACAAATTTTATTATATAAATTTTTGCGCTGAAATGCATATTAAAGCTGAAATCTTAAAAAAACAATTTTTTTACATGAAAACAGCCATACCAAGAATTTCAGCAAACAAGGTCTATCTTGTAGAATGTAGAGTATAAAAATTTAGTAAACCAGGCAATTTAAAAAAAAAAAATTGTAGGACAAGTTTTAGAGCAAATTGCAAAAAAGTGAAAAATTACACGAATAAAATATTACTTCTGATTGACCGATTTTGATGAAAATGTTCATATCGGGTCCAGGAGTGGTATGTAACTTAAGTTTTAAGTTTCAAGTTCGTACAATGTTCCGTTCTTGAGATATTTTGTATACACACGCAGACCATTCGCTAAAAACATGTTATTTTGGGGTCAGGGGTCTGAAAACGTGTAGATCCGGTGAAAAATCTACATGAAAGCAATACTTTCCTCCCTATATTCATACAGGCAAGAGAAAGTAAAAAGAGAAAAAGCAGGGTTAAAGCTGAATATAATTTTTTTTAAACTAAACATGTTTGAGTACTAAAATTTAAAATATTTTACACATAATTAGCGTTCGTACGAAACACACCGGTAAGCACAATGCAACATTAGTCAGGGCAGAACCAGGTTGTTTCTTTCTTTCCAGCATTTCCAGTTGCAGTTTTGGGTAACCCAGTTTTGTTCTTTTCTGAGCAAACTTTATAGCAAATCACGGAAAACATAAAATTAAAAAGAAATTATGGTAAATATTTATGTCAAATAACCACACAAACAAAGCGATCTAGAAGACAAAACAGTACGTTTACAACCGAACGAAAACTATTACCGACAAAATACGAAAGGAAAACAATTATTACAAAGTAGAAATAACTATATTATTTACAAATATCAAATGCCGAATAACTACAAACCTCATATAACTTAAAAAAAATCATGACTTAGAAAAAATCACGACAAAATACACATGTACATCAACAAAAACATAATCTCAAAGACGGCTCAATGTTTTTCTACATAGTTCACAAAACATTCGGTAGATTTCACTACAAGCAGAGCCGATTTTCTCATAAACTGGACCTACGATTTTTTAAAAATCGCCTGGTTTACAAAATTTTTTATGCTCTACAAAATAGGGTAGGTGCCATGTTTGCTAAAATTCTTGGTGAGGCTATTTTCACGTAAAAAAATTGCTTTTTTTTAGATTACGGCTTTAATATGCATTTTAGCGCAACAATTTATGCAATAACAGTTTTAGAGAATTTAAAAATCCTACAACTTTTATTTCAACATTCATTGTATACCGCTTAGTTTAGCGGTTTTTAAAAATTTTCTGTTTTTTTTTTCTCAGGAAAACGTGTGAAAAATCGATTTTTATAATATTTCGGCCTTAGTATGCATTTTATGACAAAAGTGTATATAATCGAATTTATAGGAAATAAAAAGATTTACAACTTTTATTTAAAACATTTTTCTCTACAGAGCCTAGTTTAGCGTGAAAGAGTGATTTTCCGTATTTTTAAGCTAAACTGAAGTTGATTTTCATTTTGCGTCTTTCACTCATGATTAAAATTAGGTTATAATTATTGGAGTTAGTTTTTCTTGTTTATTGCTAATGTTTTATTACTAATGTTATGTTATATTGTTCATTATTTGCATTGGCAAGAGAAAGTTGTGTGTGTGTTACACACCAGATTTTTATAATTCCAACAAGCTCAAGTAATAGTTAGAAACTTTCTTTTGATATCTGATAAAAAAACTTAAATTCGTATTCATCACAGGAGAGTTCCTGGACACACACATGCTCCTGTATTATGATTATTACTTACATAGTGATATCCAACAGCTGCGATGTTTTTTCTGTTTTCTTTTTAGATAGTAATTAGCAACTACTGGTAACGCAATATAAGTTGACGATCGTCAGCAAGAGTAAGACTGGACTAAATGGTGGGGGGGGGGGAGTGCTACTATATGTGCTTTTTCTAAATAAATCATAGCCACAGCTCTAACTATGACATCATGTTGTAGTTTTACTCTTACACTGATTTATTATGTTTACAACTAAGTCGTTTTATAACATCCCATTGTATTATTAATTGATTCTTAATAATTAAACGCTTTTATTTAACTTACTCTTGGATCCATCAAATCTTGCAACTTAAAATTTTAATACTTCTACCGTATCAATATGAATCAAACTTTGCACACTTGTTTATCTTCGATGACAATACGCTGTGGAGGTGTTTGTAAAAAAAGATTTTTAAATTTAAAAAAAAATTAAAAAAAAAAATTTTTTAAACGCTTTTATTTAACAATTACTTATAAAAATTAACTAAAAAGAAAAAAAGAAAAAAATTTACAAAAAAATCGCAGAAAAAAAAATACAAAAATAAAATAAAATAAAAAAAAAATTTTTTAAAAATATTTTTTTAAGAAACGCTATTATTTTTAACAATTATTAATCAAAAAAAATGAACTAAAAAGAAAAAAATTAAAAAATTTACAAAAAAAAATCACAGACATTACAGTTAAAAATAAAAGCGTGGCGCATTAATATATAAAATATTTATTGTAAAATATTCGTTGTAAAATATTATAAATATTAATGCGCCACGCTTTTATTTTTAACTGTAATGTCTGTGATTTTTTTTTTGTAAATTTTTTTCTTTTTTTCTTTTTAGTTCATTTTTTTATCCTAAATAAGCCATAATACTAGGCCTAATCTATATTTTAGTATCCTTTTTGGTCATCAGCAGTAAACTGAATTACTGCAGTCTGACATTTGTAGTGTTAAACTAGTTAGTCCGTGAGTTCCGTCGATGTGAGCTTATTGTCGTAAGTAATTCTAGTTTTACAGTAATTTCAAAATGTTATTGTATTTTTAGGGTTTTCATATTTCATTATTTTCAGTAAAGTTATGTTAAATTGCAATTGAATTTTAAACAATTCACTTTCTTTAAATAATTGCATTATTGCTTACTTATTTAGTGTGATGGGTCATGAAGTGAATTTTATTATTTAAGTGTTTGTGGTGGTTGATAGATGTGGGTGTGTTATGTAAGCATGATAGATAGTATACTGCCTCCGCATGATGGGTGCAATCGTCAACTTATAGCACGTTACCTATACTACGTCTTCTTCTTTGCTTGATATACGAGGTTTATCCAGAAAATAATCTCCGTTTTGAAATAAAAAGTAAACGAGTGAAGATACAAAAACTTTATTATATACATATTAAAACTACAGTTTTTCTCTATTTTTCGACATAGTCGCCAAACAGATTCAAGCACTTGTCGTAACTTGGAACAGTCTTTGAAATACCTTCTGCATAAAAATCTGCTGCCTGTAAATGTAGCCAATTATTCCCGGCGTTTTGAAGCTCTTCGTCATTGGCGAACCGCTGAGATGCAAGCCACCGCTTCATGTTCGGGAACAGGTAAAAGTCACTAGGAGCCAAGTCCGGGCTGTATGGGGGATGATCGAAAATGTCCCATTCAAACTTGGCCAAAAGTTTATTTGTTTTCTCGCCCTCATACAGCTCGAAGAACAAATGAATTTTTGGCCAAGTTTAAATGGGACGTTTTCGATCATCCCCCATACAGCCCGGACTTCACTCCTAGTGACTTTCACCTGTTCCCGAACATGAAGCGGTGGCTTGCATCTCAGCGGTTCACCAATGACGAAGAGCTTCAAAACGCCGAGAATGGTTGGCTACATTCACAGGCGGCAGATTTTTATGCAGAGGGTATTTAAAAGACTGTTCCAAGGTACGACAAGTGCTTGAATCTGTTTGGCGACTATGTCGAAAAATAGAGAAAAACTGTAGTTTTAATATGTATATAATAAAGTTTTTGTATCTTCACTCATTTACTTTTTATTTCAAAACGAAGGTTATTATCTGGGTAACCTTCGTATTATAAACTGGAGGTGGATTCACAGAAAAGCTTGAACAGTTGAATCTCCTCGATGTCCAAACATGTACGACGCAACTCGTTTTTTGTTCTAGTCGAGGTCGTGTTTCACTGGCATGAGAGCGGCCTTAATCAAGGGCTTTCTGGTGTATACAGCCACAAAGAACGTTACCGGTAATGAAAAATGAAAACAGCAATATTAATGAAGAAAAAAATATTATTAGGCCTATTATTATTATTATTTTAAACCAAAAAAATCTAAAATAATTTTTCCGTAAAAATAATCCCAGCCATAAATAAATTAATTTTGTAAAAGTTACAAAATAAAGTCAATTTTAATAAAATCATTTCGTAACGCTAATTAATACAATTAAAACAAAATCTCCATTTGAAAATAAATTTAAAAACTCAATTGAGATTCTGTTTGAAAGATATTATAATGTTTTTCACTGTTGATGAACTCTGTTTCTCAAAGCGATTAGACTAATCAAAATATTTACCAGCATTGTTAGATTGTACGAACGTATCAGCCTGACAAACAATACAAGCGGATGAATATAAGAGCCAGAGTAGTTCACTTTGTGTCTTGTATCTTGTACTGAACATGTCAAATATAGAGCGCATTCACATGCAATACTGGGTGTTTATAAAGGAATAGCAGGGTTTTAACACAATCACACAACAAGTACAGATACAACAATGAAATTTATTTCATAAAAATCTACAACTCTTAAACTTTTTTTTGAAATAACTCCCGTAATATTCCAGGAATTTGTTTTAGCATGGTACAAGCTTTTATATACCGTCTTCATAGAATGCTGCCGCCAATGTAGTCAACCAAGAGGTAACATGTTCTTTCAGCTCTTCATCGCTGTTCAACCGCTGACAGCCAAGGAAAGATTTTAGATGCAGAAACAAATGAAAGTCAATAGGAGCAAGATCAAGGGCTGTACGGAAGATGGTCAAACAAGTCCCAGCCAAAGTCCTGAAGAAGTCTTTTTGTCTCATTCGCAGTGTGTGTTCGGGCATTGTCATGAATGAAAACCACACTTTTCATGAGCATTCCTCGGCGCTTGTTCTGTATTGCACGGCGCAGTTTCTTGAGAGTCTCACAGTAAATTTCTTTATTGAGTGTTTGATCTCGCGGCAAAAAATCAATCGGTAAATTTCCTTTTCTGTCCCAAAACACTATACACATGATTTTACGCCATTATTAGTGATAGCGTTGCGATCGCAGTTCGCTGCATGCGTGGCTGTCACTCTGTGTCAAGCAGAATGAAGTGACGTCATTTTGAGGTTACTAATTGTTGTGTACATTTTGTAGCGCTTGTTTGTAATGGCTGAGTTTACCAAAAATCTCACCGCTTGTGAAATTCGATTGGTGATTCGTTTTCTGAATGCATGAAACGTTAAACCAATTGACATTCAATAACAAATGTGCGAGGTTTACAGGCCAAATGCGATGAGTGATTCAATGGTGAGAAGATGGATTAGACAGTTCAAAGAAGGGCATGATACAGTGCACGATGAAGATCGAAGTGGACGTCCATCTGTGGTTAGTGATGAACTGATTCGTGCAGTTGATGAGAAAATACATCTTGGTTAACTACACAGGCAGCAGCATTCTATGAAGAGAGTATACAAAAGTTTGTACCATGCTATGACAAATGCCTGGAAAATCATGGGAGTCATGTCAAAAAATAGTTTAAAAGTTGTAGATTTTTATGAAATAATTCTATTTTATATAATGAATTTATATAATAAATTTCACTAACCTTCTTTTTAACTTTTATACAAATGACTGAAGATGTATCATCTTCTATAGATTTTAAATAAGTGAAAAATTTTTTTAGTTTCAATTATGTTATTTACTCTGATGATGGTGGATCCACCGAAACACGTGTAAGTAAAGATAAAAGTTGACGCAGTTAAAATGAAGGTTAGTGAAATTTATTAATTATGTGTTGTTGTTTAGGTGATCACCCTGTAGTAGGCTGGTTTGGACCTGTAGAGGTTTCACTAAGTAAATCGAACAGTAGGGTGGTTTACCTTTGCCTTCGTCACTGAGTGGAAAAGTACACTTATCAGCATGCCAGACCCTCTGAAAAGCATATATTTTCCACTCTGCAAATGACACTTTCACTTCATTCACCACAGGGTCTGGCTGTATAATGAAATCTATTAATTTCAGACGAGATAATTCTTATTAGTGTCTTTTACACCTCTACCTCTTCTGTTCTTAAATGATTCAGTCGTTTAATTGGCTGACCATGTGATAAGAAACAGAACTATTTATTTTAGCCCTGCAACTAACAGATTGCGTGTAAATAATTTGACACTCCACCTGTCTATTATGGGCAGAAATTCATTATATAAAATAGAATTAATTTCAAACTGCAGGATGCATTATAAAGATTTATTTTTATGAAATAAATTTCATTGTTGTATCTGTACTTATTCTTTTTTTATTTCAAAACGGAACTTACTTTATGAACGTACCTCATATTACATTGTATTGTAGGTTGGACGATAACAGTGTTGTTATTTTAATAACAGGTTGTAGAATCCTGATATCAAGCAGGCTGTTATATTCTGTAACATGTTATCAAAAAATGGTTTTATTTCCCAACACTAGTAGGAGGCAATGCGTACGTTCAGAGCTCATCAACGCTGAAAAATAATATGGATTACTTAAACGAAATATAATAAATGCAAATCATACAATATAATAATACAAATGCCTCCTAAATTTACTCTTAAGATTACACCTCCTAAATTTTAAAATGTAAATATTCTACATTTTTAAAGATACAGATAACTGACAAAATGTCATAACCGTGCTTCTCCAACAGTTGCTACTGTATTATTTGCAACAATATTTACATTATTTATATTAGCCAATGTATGATTTTGTGTCGCTGTAGAAGACGAACGATTTCTACGTTGAAATCTTCTTGGTAGCAATCGAAGTAATCTACGTAAACGCCTGTAAAATAAATTCAAATTTTTATATAAGTATGTTAACATTCAAAAATAAATCCTTATAATGCATCTTGCAACTTGAAATTAATTCTATTTTATATAATAAATTTCATTAACCTTTTTTTAAGCTGCCTTAATTTTTATTATTCATTTACACGTGTTTCGGTGGATCGACCATCACCAGAGTATATAATATTGTAACAGTATCGAAAAAGGGCATGGTTTGCGAAGTTTCTAGTAAAATGGTAAAATATTCATACAAAAGTAAAGAGTAGATAATAGAGTGGAATCAAAAGGCCAATATAAAGGTCGAAGAACAAAAGTCCAAGAATATTGATGTAAAGAGAGGAGTAAGACAGGGTTGTGTTTTGTCGCCACTACTGTTCAACATGTATAGTGAAGCCATATTTCAAGAAGCCATAACAGAACTGAGTGATGGAATCTATGTGGGTGGAAGGATAGTAAATAACATAAGATTCGCTGATGACACTGTTGTGATGGCAGACACCCTGGAGTCGCTGCAAGAGTTGGTGAATAGAGTTAACGATCATTGCATTGGATATGGACTTAGAATAAATGAGAGAAAGACTAAATTTATGATTGTCTCGAAAGCAGAACATGGAAATGAAACATTAACAATAGAGCAAACCCAAATAGAAAAAGTAGAGACATACAAATATCTGGGAACCTGGGTTGATGGCAAGAATGACCAAAGTAGAGAAATTAAAGTACGAATTGAAACTGCAAGGCAAGCATTCATAAAATTGAAGACAATGCTAACAAACAAAGACCTTCAGTTACCTCTCAGATTGAGGGCTCTAAGATGTTATGTATTTTCTATCGTACTATATGGGATGGAAGCTTGGACATTGAAGAAACAACACATAAAGAAGATAGAAGCGTTCGAAATGTGGTGTTACAGGAGAATATTGAAAATTCAGTGGGTCCAAAAGGTTACCAATGTTGAGGTGCTCCGACGTTTAAATAAGGAGTTGGAAGTTATGAAGAGTATAAAAACAAGAAAACTAGAATATTTGGGTCACATAACCAGAGGAGAAAAATATGAGTTGCTGAGAATTATTATGCAGGGAAGGATCCGAGGAAGAAGAGGCGTAGGAAGAAGACGCATCTCCTGGCTGAGGAATCTTAGAGAATGGTTCAACTGTAGTTCATTGCAACTATTCAGAGCAGCAGCCAGTAAAGTGACCATAGCCATTATGATATCCAACCTCCGATAGGAGATGGAACTTTAAGAAGAAGAAGATAATAGAGTGAAAAAGTAACAATAGGTTAATAGTAACAATAAAAGTTTGCCTATTCATGAAAGGGACCTGTAACACTTTCTATTTACAATAAGATCTATTGTTGACTTGTTTGCAATAGATTTTTCTAGCACTCATTTATAAAGGGTTATTTTTTGTACTTTATCATTTGCATGGAATTTCTCTGTTTTGCTAGAATTAACTTTTTTAAATACCTATAAAAAGAGCGCCCGAGTGCGATCAGTGAGTTAGTATTCGTTTGATCTTTGACGAGTGGCTATCGACGTAGTGCAGGCCGCATTCCGAGCATTGTGTTGGTCAACGATTGTTATACTGTCTTTGTTTGTATGTGTATTGTGAAAAGTTATTGTGTATCCGTATTAAATTCAGTTTTTGTGTATTCAGTTTCATTTTGTATGTGTAGTCAATAAAACTGATTGTAAGTAGTGCTAAGTAAATTATTAAGTTATTTATTGTATTACTTCATCATAATTAGTTTAATTATTTGTTTTGTAAATCTTTTAGTGTAATCAATATTTGTAATTGTAAACTTTAGTGTATTAATTTAATAACCTAGATCCCGAAACGGACCTTAGCGATAAATGTTACAACATCTTTGAAACGAAATTTTTTTAAAAATCTAAAGAAGTTACATCTTTAGTCATTTGTATAAAACTGATTTAAAATCGAATTCCTCCAATTTATCCTTTTTTTAAAAAAAAGGTTAGTTTCAAAGATATTACTTACTCTGATGATGGTGAATCCACGGAAAAAACACGTGTAAGTGAATAATAAAAATTAAGGCAGCTTAAAAAAAGTTTAGTGAAATTTATTGTACGAGTTGTGGCTATTAAATAACGAGACTGATGTTGTAAAAAATTTTATTTTTATTTTATACATGATCATTTATTGTCACCTTCAATATACTCCTTCTCAATCCCTCCATGCGATTTTCCATTGTTGGAAACAGTGCTGGAAGTATTCTTCTGTGAGCTTCTTAAGGACATTTAAGGCAGCTCCTTAAGGGTCGCTCAAAAATGTTTGAAATGAAGCTCGTAAAATTTTTTGTACTGACACTTTGTACGCGATTGAAAATGACACAATTTTATTGGAAATGATAATAACATGTGATGAAACGTGGTTTTTTACTTATGATCCGGAAACGAAGTGCTAATCCATGCACTGGAAGAGCCGAACTTCACCGAGAGCCAAAAAAGCTTGAATGAGCAAGTCAAATTTTAAAGCAATGATGATTGTTTTTTCTGATATCCACGGGATTGTGCACCTTCACTGGGTTCCTGAAGGTCAAACAATTAATCAATATTATTACCTTGAGGTACTTTCTAAACTACATCAAAGAGTAAGGAAAAACGCCCCGAAATGTAGAAGGACAAATCATAGGTTCTCCACCAAGACAATGCGCCAGCTCATCCCGCGTTATCTGTTAAGAGGTTTCTAGCCAAGTACAGCATCTCAGTGTTAGAATATCCACCTGATTCACCAGATCTTGCATCATGTGACTTCTACTGTTCCATAAGGTGAAATCTTCATTAAAAGGGACAAGATTTAAGTTTGTGGAAGCTGAAAAAGAGAAAGCGGCACGTGTCCTGAAGGAGCTAACAGAAGATGACTTCCAAACAATGGAAAATTCGCATGGAGTGTTGCAGGGATAGAGAAGGAGTGTATATTGAAGGTGACAATAAGTGATTGTGTATAGAATAAAAATAAAATTTTTTACAACGTCAGTCTCGTTATTTAATAGCCACAACTCATATAAATTTATTATATAAATTAGAAGTATGTAAACATTACATTGCATTGTAGTATAGTTTAAAATACAGTTGTGGGATTTTTACTTTCTCTTGCCTATATGAATATATAGGAAGGAAAGTATTGTTTTCATGTCGATTTTTCGAAATCGAGTTTTCACCGGATCTATACGTTTTCAGACCCCCTGAACCCAAAAAACATGTTTTTAGCGATTGGTCTGTGTGTGTGTGTGTGTGTGTGTGTGTGTGTGTGTGTGTGTCTGTGTGTGAACAGAATATCTCAAGAACGGAACATCGTACGAACTTGAAACTTGAAACTTAAGTTACATACCACTACCGGACGCGACACGAACATTTTCATCAAAATCGGTCAACCGGAAGTAGTAGTTTATTCGTATAATTTTTCAGTTTTTTGCGATTTTCTCAAAAACTGGTCCTACGATTTTTTTTAAAATCGCCTATTTTACTCAATTTTTTATTCTCTACAAGATAGGGTAGGCGCCATGTTTGCTGAAATTCTCGGTGAGGCTGTTTTCACGTAAAAACGTTGTTTTTTTAAGATTACGGCTTTAATATAAATTTTAGCGCAAAAACTTATATAATAAAAGTTGTAGAGAATTTAAAAACTTACAACTTCTGTTTCAAACCTTTTTTCGTATAACGCTTAGTTTAGCGGTAATTTGCGATTTTCTGTTTTTTTTCTCACGAAAACGTGAGAAAAATCGATTTTTTTAACATTTCGGTCTTAGTATGCATTTTACGACAAAAGTGTATATAATTAAATTTATAGAAAATTAAAAGATCTACAACTTTTGTTTAGAGCATTTTTCTCTACAGAGCCTAGTTTAGCGTGAAAGCGTGATTTTCCGTATTTTTAAGCCAAACTGAGTTCGATTGTCATTTTGCGTCATTCACTCATGATTAAAAAAAGGTTATGTTTTTGAGGTTAGTTTTTGTTCATTTCTAATGTTTTAATACTAATGTTAGGTTTATTGTTAATTATTTGCATTGGCAAGAGAAAGTTGTGTGAGTGTTTCACACCAGATTTTTTAATATTGGTTTCTGAAATTTAACGATCCTGCTAAGTGTAAAGTTTATAGTGCAATACGCTTTTTGAATGGTAAAGGAGTGTGAATTATCAAAATTTATCATTATGTACTCACACAGGGCAGAAGTACTCTAAATCATTACTGATTTTGTTTGTCTTAAAATGATTATACATATATTCTTTAATTTCATTATGTGTAAGAGTCATGATTTTGTTGTAATTACGTCAATTTAGTTGATGGTGTTTATTTTTACATTCTCTTGCCTATATGAATATCGTATATGAAGGAAAGTATTGCTTTCATGTCAATTTTTCACCGGATCTACACGTTTTCAGACCCCCTCAACCCAAAAAAACATGTTTTTAGTGATTGGTCTCTGTGTGTGCGTGTATAAAGAATATCTCAAGAATGGATAATCGTATGAACTTGAAACTTAAGTTAGACAACACTACCAGACCCGACATGAAAATTTTCATCAAAATCGGTCAACCGGAAGTAGTAGTTTATTCATGTAATTTTTCACTTTTTGTGAATTTCTCAAAAACTGGTCCTACAATTTTTTTTAAATCGCCTGGTTTAGTAATTGTTTTATGCTTTACAAGATAGGGTAGGCGCCATGTTTGCTGAAATTCTTTGTGAGGCTGTTTTTACGTAAAAAAATTGTTTTTTAAGATTACGGCTTTAATATGCATTTTAGCACAAAAATTTATACAATAAAAAATGTAGAGAATTTAAAATCCTACAACTTTTATTTCAAACATTGTTTTGTACAACGCTTAGTTCAGCGGTAATTAGCGTTTTTTCTCACGAAATCGTGTAAAATATCAATTTTTTCAAAGACTTCAACCTTATTATGAACTTTACGACAAAAGTGTATATAATCAAATTTATAGGAAATTAAAAGATCTACGACTTTTATTTAGAGAATTTTTCTATACAGAGCCTAGTTTAGCATGAAAGAATGATTTTCCGTATTTTTAAGTTAAACTGGGGTTGATTTTTATTTTGTGTCTTTCACTCATGATTAAAATAAGGTTATGTTTTTTGAGGTTAGTTTTTTGTTTATTTCTAATGCTAGGTTATGTTTTTTGAGGTTAGTTTTTTGTTTATTTCTAATGTTAGGTTATATTGGTCATTATGTGCATTGGCAAGAGAAAGTTGTGAGAGTGTTTCACACCAGATTTTTTTTAAATTGCCTTATTTAATAAATTTTTAATGCTCTACAATGTATGATAACCACCATGTCTACTGAAATTTTTTTTTAAGATTGTGACCTAAATATGCATTCTACGGCAAAGGTGGTAACTACTTAATCAAAGTTGGAGAAAATTAAACTTGTACAACTTTCATTTCTAACATATTTTGTATAACGCTTATTTTAATGTCAATTAATGATTTTCTGTAGTTATTCATCAAAATCAGTAAAAAATGGGATTTTTTTATTATTAGCCATAGTATGCATTTTAAGTCAAAAGTGTAGACACACAAATTAATTTAAGTGACATACGCGTGCAAATTAATCCGAACACGGATGTTATGTAATGAAAATTGACTTTATTTTTGAAAAAATATAAATACATTTTATTTGTTAATGTTTAATAACTAATATGGCCACCTTTATTGTTTATCAGTTCACGTATGCGATTTGGCATAGATTCAATTAGTGTACTGCACATTTTTTAAAATTTCTTCGACACGAAACCATACCGATATTATTGCTACAATGAGGTTATTTTTTGTAATACAATCTTTTTTTGAGAGAAGTTTTTTCACTTTTGCCGAAAGATTTTCAATCGGGCTTATATCTAGGGAATTACCTGGCCATGTCAACACTTTAATGTTTTCTTGTTCGAAAAATGCTTTCACTTTTTTGGCAGGATGGTATGGCGCTAAATCTTGTTGAAACATCCCATTGCCATGTGGAAATTTTGTTTGCAGTTGTGGTACAACCTTTGACTAAAGAATTTAGATATATACAGGGTGTTATAAAAAAGGTTCCAAGAATTCAGGGTGTGATTCCCCACAACAAAAGAAGAAAAAAAGTTCAAATTAACATAGGTCCGAAAATCATTAGTTACCGAGTTATACAGGGTGAAAGATTTCATCTTTAGATTTCATCTAAAAATTTCAGTTACCCCTTTGAAACGAAGCCCTACAGATATTTGTTGGGCGTTAAATTAGGCATAATTTTACCATATTGTATGTAAAATGAACAGAAAAATTGAACAAAACAGGTTTCAGACCTGTAGCTGCAGTAATTTTTAAGATATCTGATGAAATACGCAAAACTTGGTCCCGAAAAAACAAGTTTCTTTTAGGGTTGAAGCAGATGAAGTTTGTTAAATGGATAATAAACACAAGAAATTCTTATACAAAACTTGTAGAGAATTTAATTCTGAAGAGAATGATGTAAAATAAGTCAATAATAGACAAAACACAAAGAGTTCGCCAGTCCATGAGAAAAAGGTTGGATGCTTGTATTTTGAACGAGGGTAAACATTTTGAACATCTATTGTGACGTGGCTATTTTTTATGGCAACTGTTACTGTTTTGATGTATGATAATTTATGGTTGTTAAAAATGTTTACTTAATAAAAATAAACAGTAAGTAACTCATTAATTTATTTTAATAACGGGTGATTCAAAAAGAGTGCCGGTTTTTAAACGGCTGGTAAATTTTTGTTTATCGGTTGGCTACAATGTTAGACCTCATTTCTATTTCGGAGAACATTCCGATTGACGATTCAGTTGTAGTTTCTCTTGTTCGCAGTGTAGTACTCTCGCAGTCTGTGTCTAACCATGGAGAAGTTTACTATTGCACAACGAGTGTTAATCGTCAAAACATTTTACCAGAGTGGAGAGAGTTATGCGGCTACTGTCAGGCGACTTCGCGGAACTCTGGGACGTAATGAAGCACCGAATGAATCAACAGTTCGCAGGTTCATGAAAAGGTTTTTTGAGACGGGTTCAACAGTCAACCTTAAACGTTCTGGACGTCGTCGTTCTGGCCGAACTGAGCAGAACGTTGCGTTGGTTCGTGACAGTGTGGCTGTTAGCCCAGCAAAATCAATACGTCGCCGTTCTCAACAATTGGGTTTACGATGTTCTTCTGTACGGAGAATTCTTCGGTACGATCTCCAATATCACCCATACAAAATTCAGTTGACGCAACATTTGAAAGTGGCAGACCACCAGAAGAGACGACAGTTTGTTGACTGGGTATTGAGAAAACGGCAGGATGATGACACCTTCGCAAACAAAATCATTTTCAGTGATGAGGCGCACTTCCACTTAAACGGTTTTGTTAATAAACAGAACTGCTGTATGTGGGGTTTAATTCGACGGGTTATTGGGCAAATGGAAGTCGAAACTTGTCGTGCAGTGATATCCAATTTCATGGACAGAGTTGATGCGTGCCAGCGCAGTAGAGGAGGACACATGCATGACATCATTTTTCATACATGAAATCGGAAGGTAAGATGAACTTGTTGATGTATTTATTTTCAGTTTTTCAATAAAATAAATCTCTTAATTTGATATATCAAAACCGGCGCTCTTTTTGAATCACCCTATACAAGTGTTTTCTTTTAAGTATTACATTAAGTTAGTAGAGAGTTTAACAGATTTTGTCTATTTTTCATGCCTTTTTTTATTTAATTAAAAAATATTTTTTTTTTTAAATTGTGTTTGTTATTGTCTTATTTTACATCATTTTCTTCAGAATTAAATTCTCTACAAGTTTTGTACAAGAATTTATTGCGTTTATTATCCATTTAACAAAGTTCATCTGCTTCAAACCTAAAAGAAACTTGTTTTTCAGGACCAAGTTAAGCGTATTTCACCAGATATCTTAAAAATTACTGCAGCTACAGGTCTGAAACCTGTTTTGTTCAATTTTGCTGTTCATTTTACATACAATATGGTAAAATTATGCCTAATTTAAAGCCCAACAAATATCTCTAGGGCTTTGTTTCAATGGGGTAACTGAAATTCTGACGAAATCTTTCACTCTGTATTACTCGGTAACTAATGATTTTCGGACCTATGTTAATTTGAACTTTTTTTCTTCTTTGGTTTTGGGAAATCACACCCTAAATTCTGTAGTGTTAGTGAGTTGTTAAATAACTTGGCGGCAACTAAATACAAAGAGGGCATAGCAAAATTGGTGAAACGGTACGAAGAGTGTTTAAATTTTTGCAGCGATTACGTAGAAAATTAGTTTTAAGTAAAAGGTATGTTGTCAAAAATTTTTTGCATGGCTATAATAAAAAAAAATTTCAAAATAAAGAAAAATGTTCTTTACTTTCCGAATGACCCTCATAATTTGCATCAACTTATAGTATACGCCCTTATTTTACCTCAACCATTAGTGTATAGCGTCTAATTTATGAAAAATTGTTTAAAAAGTGAATGAAAGATAGTGAAAAGTTTAGAGAATTAGAAAAAAGATAATGAAATAACAGAAAGTACGAGGGCTATTCAGAAAGTAGGGAACGTTTTGTAAATAAACAAAAACTATGTAAAAGAAAAATTTTTTATTATATACATCTGAAAGAGTGACTAAAATACTACTTTTCTACATAGTCACCAAGCAAATTGAGGCACTTGTCATAGCAGTGGACAAGCTTCAAAATTCCTTCGTCATAGAAATCCGCCGCCTGCGACCGCAGCCACTCAGTGACGCGCGCCCGGAGTTCCTCGTCGTCATCGAAGTGCTGTGTTGCTAGCCAGTTCTTCATACTTGGAAACAAGTGAAAATCACTCGGTGCAAGATCAGGACTATAGGGTGGATGAGGGAAAACCTCCCATTTGAATGAATCAAGGAGTTCTTTTGTGCGGTTTGCCGTGTGAGGTCGGGCATTGTCATGAAGAAACAAAATTTTTGACGACAATTTTCCTCAAATGGGAGGTTTTCCCTCATCCACCCTATAGTCCTGATCTTGCACCAAGTGATTTTCACTTGTTTCCAAGAATGAAGAACTGGCTAGCAACACAGCGCTTCGACAACAACGAGGAACTCCAGGCGCGCGTCACTGAGTGGCTGCGGTCGCAGGCGGCGGATTTCTATGACGAAGGAATTTTGAAGCTTGTCCACCGCTATGACAAGTGACTCAATTTGCTTGGTGACTATGTAGAAAAGTAGTATTTTAGTCACTCTTTCAGATGTATATAATAAAAAATTTTTCTTTTACATAGTTTGTGTTTATTTACAAAACGTTCCCTACTTTCTGAATAGCCCTTGTAATTAAAGAAGCCTGATTAAACAAAAAAAAACACTTTTATTGAAAGATAAAATTACAAAATGATTATGAATAATTACACCGTGCATATAACAGAAATCACACACACACACATAACTGCATTACGCCTAATATAATTATCAATTTCCTCACCACACCTATGTCAAAAACATCCATTCCTATAATTCAGTGTTTCTCAACCGTGGGTCACAGGATGTGTCTGGGGGAGGAATTTGTGAAATATGGGGGGAAAATTTAAAAACACTTATTGTTATTTATTTTAAAAAGGGACTCAAAAATTTTACATTACTTTTACAACTTTTTCCAATTCAATTAAAGCAAAATTTGAGCTTGTTTGGAATTAACCAATTTTTAAATGTCTGGCTTTATTTTTGTAACGCATAAAATAATGTCATTTTCCAGTGTCAAATGATATTTAACCTACCAGGTTGGTCTAGAAGTAAAGTCGTCACCAAAATCAGCTGTTTAACAGCTGATTTTCGGAGACAAAGGTTCCTGGTTCAAATCCTAGTGAAGATAGTTACTTTTAAACGGATTTGAATACTAGACAGTGGTTACCGGTGTACTTTGATGGTTGGGGTTCAATTAACCATACTCTCTCAGGAATGGTCGGCCTGGGTCTGTACAAGACTATACTTCATTTACACGTCATACACATCATCCTCATCTCATTGGGTCATGGGGTTGCTAATTGTTCTGAAATAAACAGATTGCAACGTACACACATTAGGGATTGAAAAAAAAGAAGATATTTCTTGATTTGGTGTTCAATTTCACCATTAAAATATGAACATTCTCGTTTACAATAAATGTAGGATAAGGCAAATGGTATCAAAACATTCAACACTACTATGGACAGTTCTGGGTGTTCATTTATGGATGTAGACAATAGTCATGGGACGGCACAGTAAAATAGGTGAGCTAACACACCTTACTCCACACACTTGAGTGAACGGCACAGTGTGTGCCGTACAATTGAACGATGAGACGGAGTGAACTGTGGGAGTGAGCTAGTAGATTCTAATACGTACAGCACTGAGCTCAGCTATGTGAATAAACAGACACAGTCGAGCCGAGGGTGACTTTCGCTCACTCCTTCGCACACAGCACGATGTGTTTGAGTGTGCGTCAACCTGAACGTTCATGCATCTATTCCCACAAACAAATTTTTGTCATGTGTCTATCTTTGTTTCATACCCATGTGGTAAAATAGTTACAGTACAGTACAATGGTATTTTACAACCACTTGTCTCAGGGTTGTTGTAGTATAGTATGAAAGAATAATGACACCCTCTCCACATCTGTCTCCTGCACCATCACAAACAAGAGGCAGAGTTTGATATGATATGTATACTTTCCGAATTGACCAGGAAGTCCTTAATCGGGTAAAAAAGGGAAATCAAGTGTACTATGCCATAAGTAATACAATTGTGGGCAAGAGGGAGGTGAGCAGAGCTGCAAAGCTGCAAATATATAAAGCAGTGTTCTTGCCCACACTGATGTATGGAGCAGAAAGCTGGGTTGCTTTGGACAAGCATAGGAGTAGAGCCACTGCGGCAGAAATGCGGTACCTCAGAAGAATAGTGGGCAGGAATAAGAGAGACCGAATCAGGAATGAAACAATAAGAGGGGACCTGGGAGTACGACCTGTGAATACACTGATAGAAGAAAAACAATTGAAGTGGCTGGGACGTGCTAGTAGAGCGGATGAATCGAGGAAAATAAAACAATTCCTGGAATCAAAACCAGAAGGACGCCGACCGAGGGGCAGACCACGACAGAGCTATCAAGAGTACATGGAGCGGTTGGGGGAGGCTCGAGGAAAAGACTGGCAGCAGATGAGGAATATGATGATGGACCGAGGTGTCTGGAGAGGATGGATCGAGGCAATGGCACACCCTACGCTGAGAGGCAGAAGGGGCAGATAAGGAAGAAGAAGAAGAAGAATGTATACTTTCCATGCAGCGTTTAGGTAGCCCTTGCTATGATGCGACTAGAGAAAAGTGGTTTAGTCGTGGAGGGGATGTACAAGTCAGCTCTGGCGAAGAGCGTGCCACCTGGGGAGAAATGCTCGGTGTGCTGGTCGTTAAAAATAAAAGAGGTGGTAGCTCACCGCTCAGTTAAAAGTGCTAGTTCTTTTGTGCGACTCGCTCATGAGCGTCACATCACTAATAAAGGGTGATTCAAATAGAGCGCCGGTTTTTAAACGGCTGGTAAATTTTTGTTTATCGGTTGGCAACATTGTTTGACCTCATTTCTATTTTGGAGAACATTCCGATTGACGATTCAGTTGTAGTTTCTCTTGTATGCACAGCGAGTGACAGTTTGGTGCGGCTTTTGGTCGGGCGGTGTCATTGGCCCTTACTTTTTTGAAAATCAAGAAGGACAAGCCGTGACAGTAAATGGAGACCGATACCGTACGATGATTAGGGAGTTTTTGTGGCGTCATTAGGATGGAATGGACATTGACGAGTTGTGGTTTCAGCAGGATGGTGCCACCTGTCACGCTGCACGAGAAACAATGTTGTTGCTCCGTGAACGGTTCCCGGATCGCATCATTTCTCGTAATTCCGACCATCAATGGCTACCAAGGTCGTGTGACTTGACGCCTTGTGACTTTCCTCTTTGGGGTCATCTGAAGTCATTGGTGTATGCCAATAAACCCCGAAACATCAATGACTTGAAGGAGGAAATTCGACCGGTTATCGGGCAAATGGAAGTCGAAACTTGTCGTGCAGTAATATCCAATTTCATGGACAGAGTTGATGCGTGCCAGCGCAGTAGAGGAGGACACATGCATGACATCATTTTTCATACATAAAATCGGAAGGAAAGATGAACTTGTTGATGTATTTATTTTCAGTTTTTCAATAAAATAAATCTCTTAATTTGATATATCAAAACCGGCGCTCTTTTTGAATCACCCTATACACAAACCAATTGCTGAAAACAAGTTTTTTGGATTCAGGGGGTCTGAAAATATGTATATATGGTGAAAATTTAATTTTGAAAAATCAACCTGAAAACAATACTTTCCTTCCTATATATTAATATAGGGCAAGAGAAAGAAAAAATTATCTACCAAATTTAGTTTATTGCTAAATTGTTTTATTGCTTAGCATCATAGCAGCAAAATCTATATTAATATGATGAGTTTTAAAACAACTTTTTACTTTCTCTTGCCTATATGAATGTAGGAAGGAAAGTATTGTTTTCATGTCGATTTTCAGAAATCGAGTTTTTACCGGATCTACACATTTTCAGACCCCCTGAATCCAAAAAAAAAACATATTTTTAGCTATTGGTCTTTAGCTATATGTAGCCTATACTTTCCATGCAGCGTTTAGGTAGCCCGTGCTATGATGCAACTAGAGAAAAGTGGTTTAGTCGTGGAGGGGATATACAAGTCAGCTCTATGCGGAGAGCATGCTGCATGGAAAGAAACGCTGGTGTGCTGGTCATTCAAAATAAAAGAGAGGTAGCTCACCAGTAGGGTAGAAATGAGAGATCCAGTGCCAACCTTGACCTTTGACCCGGCGGACCGAGGACAACACGTGCCGCCCTTTGACCCCCCCTCACACCCCCCCCCAAAAAAAAAAAAAAAAAAATTAAAAAATTAAAAAATTTTTTTGGCAAAGTTCCAAACCCGATTTGCTCCGCAACCGCTGGGCCGATTTTGATGCGGGCGGTACCCACGTGACCGGGAGATCGAGATCTACAAGATAAGCCCTAATCCTTGACCCCTGCCCTTGAGCCCCCCAAACCCCCCCCAAAAAAACCCCCAGCTTTTTCCTGCTTATTCCTGCTAGCTGCGCAGCTTTTTCCTGCTAGCTACGCAGCTTTTTCCTGCTTATTCCTGCTAGCTGCGCAGCTTTTTCCTGCTTATTCCTGCTAGCTGCGCAGCTTTTTCCTGCTTATTCCTGTTAGCTGCGCAGCTAGCAGGAATAAGCAGGAAAAAGCTGGGGGGGTTTTTGGGGGGGGAGTTTGGGGGGCTCAAGGGCAGGGGTCAAGGATTAGGGCTTATCTTGTAGATCTCGATCTCCCGGTCACGTGGGTACCGCCCGCATCAAAATCGGCCCAGCGGTTGCAGAGCAAATCGAGTTTGGAACTTTGCCAAAAAAATTTTTTAATTTTTTAATTTTTTTTTTTTGGGGGGGGGGGTCAAAGGGCGGCACGTGTTGTCCTCGGTCCGCCGGGTCAAAGGTCAAGGTTGCACTGGATCTCTCATTTCTACCCTACTCTCACCGCTCAGTTAAAAGAGCTAGATCTTTTGTCTGACTCTCATGAGCATGAGCATCACATCACTACACTGTAACGCTTGTAGGATTGATCTGAATGCCTGAACAACATTTACGAACACTGCCCGTGTTCCGGCGATATAAATAAATTATGTTAATATTAATGAATAATTAAATTAAAGCTACAGAAATGTAGTAGGGGTATATGACGCTTTAAGACATCACTTGGCCCTTCAGGACACAGTCGGCCTCAACGTGTTAAAAGGGCGGGTTCCCAACACGACCTCTCCCTTCTCCCTGTACTCTTGCCTATTGCTCCCACTCAGTAATCAGTAACAGTTAACTGGTAGATGCTCTTGAAGTAAATACACATGTTAACATAGAGTCCATAGTACAGTTCTTGAATCAAATGTTATTAACAGTTAATGGGAAAAAGTGTCAGTACTTCCAGTTTAAAAATAAACATAACGTTAAAGAAAGTAGAGAAGTGGATGTATTTATTCATAATAATAGTTTAGAGCATGTAGAAACAGTGAAGTTCCTGGGTGTATCTATAGATAGATCTTTGTCTTGGGATTTCTATACCAATCAAGTTTGTAGTAAAATATCATCTGGGGTATTTGCACTAAAACAAATCGCCAGATTAAATGATAAAAAATTACTAATGGCAGCTTATCATGGCCTCATTCTGTCTCATATCCGTTATGGTATCTTAGTATGGGGTAATTCTAGCATGGGTAATATGAATAGGGTTTTTAAAATTGAAAAGAAAGCTATTAGGTGTATGGTGGGAGCTAACCAGCTAACCTCATGCAGGCCACTATTTAAGGAGCTTAAATTGCTTACAGTTCCCTCTTTGTACATTTTTGAGGTGATTATGTATGTTAGGCAAAATAATTTTATGCAGAATTTCAATGTTCACAATCATAACACGAGAAACAGAAATGATTATTATGTGGCTAATCACTCCACAAAATTGTTTGAACAAAAACCTACTTATGCACGGAGAAAATTCATGAATAAATTACCCCAATTTTTAAAATGTTGTGAGGATTTGAATTCCTTTAAAAGGAATCTGAAAAATTACTTGATCGGTGAAACTTTTTATAGTGTACAAGAATTTCTTTCTTGATAGTAGTGATACATTATGTGTTTCTTATATGTATTTCAGATGTTATAGCTGGACATGTTCTATACTCCTCCTGGAGTCTCCAGGGCGCAAAAAAAAAAAAAACTCTTTAAACCCGCACCACCATTCTCTCAAACAGGCACATGTTTACCATCATAAAATAAATCTCACACCATTATTCAAAGCTTGAAACATAGATATCACTGTTTAAATAAGATAAATTTATAAATCATGCAGGTGTACCAATCCATGAGACAGTGATTCCCCGCAATGAATTGGTATAGTCACTTGAGTCACGAGTTTGCCCGTGTTTGCAACGAGGGGTAAAAGGGGAAAAGCATCAGTGCGCATGCCCAACTGCTTTGATTTCAGTGCGACAAACATAACAACTTAAACTATACCCAGAGCGTATACAGGGCGTTTCAAAATGTTCTTCGGGGTTACGAAAATTCACTACAAAAAAACTATTCCACTTACCTAAATGAAAGTTGTACGTGCAGATGCAGGGATTCAAACAGTTTTTTTTAACATCTATAAATGTTTAATGTGTGCTCCTTTGGTGACACGGCATACGTCAACACGAAAGTCTAGCTCTTGCCAAACACGCCCTAACATGTCTCTTTCGATAGAGTTGACCGCATTGATTATGCGATCCTTCAGCTCAGCGATATCGTTCGGCATTGGTGGCTTGAAGACCTTGTCTTTCACATAGCCCCAGAGAAAGAAGTCACATGGCGTGAGGTCTGGTGATCTTGGTGGCCACAGCAAAAGTTGTTGGTCTTCCTCAGACGCGCGTCCTATCCAGCGTCGAGGCAGTGTTGTGTTAAGGTACCGTCGAACCTCGTTATGAAAATGGGCAGGACAACCGTCTTGCTGGAAAATGAAGTCATTTAATAGCTGAGGCATAAGCCATAATTGCAACATGTCCAGGTACGTCATGCCGTTTACTGTCGTTTCTGCAAAAAAGAACGGCCCATACACTGCCTCACGAGAGATCGCGCAAAAAACGTTTACTTTCGAAGAATCCCTAACGTGTTCCACATAAGCGTGTGGGTTTTCACTTCCCCAAACTCGCACGTTATGACGATTTACTTTGCCGCTGATATGAAACGTAGCTTCATCGCTGAAAATTATCTTCTCTAGAAAACCTTCATCCAATGACACCTTTTGCTGTAACTCTAAACAAAAATGGAGCCTACGTGTTTTATCTCCATCAGATAGATGCTGCAGTAATTGAAGATGGTACGGTTTGAATAATAAACGTTTACGGAGAACTCGCCACACTGTTGTTTTCGGAATTCCTAACTCTCTGCCTGCAGACGCAGTCGATTTTGACGGGCTGCGAATAAAACTTGCACGCACACTGTCAACACTGGCATCTGAGGTTGATGGACGACCAGTTGATTTCCGCTTGCACAAGCAACCAGTTTCGCTGAATTGTTTGTACCATGCACGAATTGAATTGTCACTTGGTGGATCCTTATGAAATTTCAACCGAAACGCACGTTGCACAGTAATTACCGACTTTGACGAGTGAAATTCTAAGACACAAAACGACTTCTCGCTTCCCGTGGCAGCCATTTTCTCTACTGTCTACACCTAGCGGGCAGACGGTCAACTAACTGCCCCGTACCCGTGGAAAAAAACTGTTTGAATTGCTCTTTCGTACAGTACTTGTTTCATTCTTGTAAGTGGAATAGTTTTTTTGTAATGAATTTTCGTAACCCCGAAGAACATTTTGAAACGCCCTGTATACAGTATATCATGGAACCTTTTTTAGGTTAACTGTTAGTTACAGAAATGTCGGTTTCTTAAAAATGTGGTCGACTATTCACAGTGTCGAACGCAATCTAATGTGCAGTGTAATAAACTGCTGTGAAGTTGAACCTAAACAAAAATGCCTACCCGTGCCTCTTAACAAAAGCCTAACGTGCTCACCTCTCATCATGCGGTCTTGGGTTCAAATCCCATTCAGGCACGGGATATTTTCATACGTTACAAAAAAACATTTCATCCTTCACCGTCTGCATTAGCAGTAATTGTACAACAGTTGGACATTAAACAAAAAAAAAAATAACAAAAGCCGTGAGCGAGCGGCTAACTACTGTGACGTTTCTTTTTCCACAATTCGAAAAATAAAGAAGGAAATTAAGGACGTGAAGACGCTATTCTTTAACAGTTTTTTTGACACCTGGTAAAAAAAAGAAAACGGTTAGGTAAATACTAGAGAGACTGATAAAGAAAACGCCGGTGACAGCAATAGTAAAGAAGGCGATTCATTCGTAATTACAGTAAATCAAACATTTCTAGTCATGTAATTAAGCTATAGGCAATATTACAGGTCATATTTATTTCCTTTAAGGTTTATGAAAAGAACATTTTCTCGGAAAAAACCACAGCTTACAAATTGTAAGTAGAAACTTCATGGTAATGAAATGTACGAGTAGTTTCTAACTGTTGAGGTTGGCAGCACTGCAAATATATAATTTCCCTTCCTCACAGCCCATACATACACAAAAGGCAATCTCGTGACTTCAGTATTCATACATTCCGTTAAATATTTAGTGCATTTATTTATAAACACCAACTAAAGCAGTCAATACATACAATCGTTGTATTCTTGTTTGCATATTGTGATACGCATTCAGAATCGTTAATGTTAAAGGCCATTTTGACGCCCTTCGTAAATTTTCACAGTTACAGCTGTTACAGTGTTCACTTTGTGTCGTACTTGAAGATACTACAGGGTAAGGTACAATCACATCTTCTGGATGTACGTGGAGCCCTATATTAAAATGACCACGACTTCTGATCGTCTTCTGTTCTGGAATTATAACTCTGTATTTCTGAAACAAAAATAAAAATTCTTATTCATTTTTACTTTCTCTTGCCTATATGAATATATAGGTAGGAAAGTATTGTTTTCATGTCGATTTTAAGAAATTGAGTTTTCAGATCTCCTGAACCCAAAAAACATGTTTTTAGCGATTAGTCTGCGTGTGTGTTGCGTTATGAAAGTTACGAAGAACGAATATTCGTTCTTCGTAACATGATAATTTTTCTGTGTAAAGCTGATAAAAACTTAATTTTTTCATAAAGAAAAATATTTTTTTGACGTAATTTAATGTTTTTTTTTCTGGTAGATCTAGGCCTAAACTATGGAAAAACATAAAAAACAAAAATCGAAATTTTGAGTTAAAATCATTGGGCCTCCCCTTAAGAACAGAAGAGGTAGAGGTGTAAAAGACACTAATCAGAGTTATCTCCTCTGAAAGTAATGAATTTCACTATACAGCCAGACCCTGTGGTGAATGAAGGCTGCACTTCAATTCATTACTGTGTGTGTAAAAAGATCTACAACTTTCATTTTAAGAACTTTTCTCTACAGAGCCTAGCTTAGTGTGAAAGAGTGATTTTTCGTATTATTAAGCCAAACTAAGGTTGATTTTCATTTTGCATCATTCACTCATGATTAAAATAAGGTTTTTTTTTTTGAGGTTAGTTTTTTTGTTTATTTCTAATGTTTTATAACTAATATTAGGTTAATTTTTCATTATTTACAAGGCGAACCCGTTGATGTAGTGGTTAGCGCAACTGGTTTCTACGCCAGGGTTCCGGGTTTGATTCCCGATCAGGTTTGGCATTTTTCCATCACTCATTTTCATATATCATCATTTTCCACCGTCTGTATTAGCAGAAATTGCAAAACAGTTAGACAAAAAACCAAAAAAATAAAACAAAAACATTATTTATATTGGGAAGAGAAGTCTTGTGAATGTTTCACACCAGATTTCTTTTGTTTTTTCCATAATATACTTCCTCCTTGAAAGTTCTAATCTAGACAAGAAAAAAAATATGATCTGGAAGATCTGTTAATAAATTACATGGCTAAAATTTACCATAGCTTTGAATCGTCCAGTAGTCCAATCTTCCATCAAAGTACCCATGTTGATAAGCAATGCACCTGGCAAATGACCCACTCTGTGCCATTTGCTGTTTGTAAAAACCTGCCATGAAATACAACACATTAACCAATTATTAATTAAGTACAATCAAGTAACCTATAGTCGATCTACTGTAAGAGTACCCCGCGCGAGGCAAGCGCCTCCTACAGGTTGTAAACAAAAGTTTTACACTAGTTAGCGCGTATCTCCCTCTCCGCCTGACAATTATCTTGCTCTACGTTCCATCATAAAAATATCTAAATCCAACGAAAATAAACATTATCCTTTACGCGTTTTCAATTATATCGTCATTCAAAAATAAATCTTTATAATGCATCCTGCAGTTTGAAATTATTTCTTTTTCATTTAATGAATTAATATAATAATTTCACTAACCTTCTTTTTAAACTGCGTCACCTTTATTTTAATTCTTACTTACACGTGTTTCGGTGGATCCACCATTATCAGAGTAAATGAAAAATTGAAACTAAAAACTTTTATCTCACTTATTTAAAATTTACAGAAGATGATACATCTTCA
The DNA here is from genome assembly GCA_035578175.1 of Catonia carolina. Taxonomy (NCBI): domain Eukaryota; kingdom Metazoa; phylum Arthropoda; class Insecta; order Hemiptera; family Achilidae; genus Catonia; species Catonia carolina. The sequence continues at coordinate 110,730,595 of JAQMRL010000003.1, forward strand.
GTCGCTTGTATAAAAGAGTTTTATACAACATACTCGAAGAAATGCTATTTTTATTTTAGTAAATGAACACAAATATTTAAGACTAAAACTAAATTTAAAAAGAAACTAATGGTCGGGTCCGTGGCGTAGTGGCCAGCATCTTACACTGTAAAGCGGAGGTCTCAAGTTCGATTCCTGGTTAGGGTACAGAAAATTATTACACTTCACATCCAGCGCTCTTTAATCAAAAGTAGTCGCAAACAATTAACGTTTTTATGTCTGTTATTTCACTCCAATGTGACTTCTATACCTCACTGGGTAAGAAAGGGTTAACGTCTTCCGCTATTGGGAAAATTCACTAATAATAATAATAATAATTTAACACTGAAGGTGGAAATTTTCGATCAGCAGGAGTGGGCGGAGGAACAACCAGGTATACCGGAAGGAAGTACCGTTTGGTATACTGACGGCTCAGTGATGAGCGGAAGAGCGGGATTGGGGGTCTGGGGAGCCGGTGGGAAGATTTCCATGGCCCTTGGATGTACCATAACCATCTTCCAAGCAGAAATATTGGCCATTAAGGTCTGTGCGGAGAGGTGCATTGAGAGGCGCCTCAATGGGTCGCACATTTTTATTCTGTCCGATAGTCAGGCGGCCATCAAGGCTTTGAGTTCTTGTACTTTTGAGTCGAGGTTGGCCTATGACTGTCGGGAAGTTTTGAATGCCGTGGCCAGGCGTAACGTTGTGACGCTGCGTTGGGTGCCGGGGCACCAGGGAGTGTCTGGAAATGAGAGAGCGGATGCCTTAGCTAAGAAGGGCGCAGCCTCTCACTTCATAGGCCCAGAACCATTCTGCGGAATTGGTGAGGGCTACTATAGAAGTATAGTTAGGGCCTGGGAAGAGGAGGCTAAAACCTCCTATTGGAAGAAGGTGCCAGGCTGTGTACAGGCAAAGAAATTTATTGCCTATTCCAGCAAGAAGGCTGGAATATATAATAGACTAGGAAGACAGGACTTGAGGAGGGTAGTGGGCCTGATGACTGGTCACTGTAATCTTGGGTATCATCTATCCAAGATAGGAGTTGCTGGAGACAGCCTGTGTAGATTCTGTCATGAGGCGGAAGAGAAGGCTGAGCACATTTTATGCAGCTGCGAGGTGGTTGGCTGCAAAAGAAAAGCGCTGATGGGTGAGGATGTGTTGACACCCTCTCAGGTAAGTGCACTAGATCCTAGGCAGATCCTGCGCTTTATTGAAAGTGTGGGTCTGGCTTAAATAAGGGATAGGGGCAATCACAAAAGATCTTTTAGGTCGCGGTGAGGAGGGGCTGTTTAGGCCTGAACGCCCTGTTGTTAAGTAAGTAAGTAAATAATAATAATAATAATAATAATATTGATTACCTCGAGTCCACCCTCAGAATCTTGAGCAAGTATTGTGAACGATCCGCACTCAATCCTCTGAGATAATCTCATCATACCAGGTATCATTCGATCACCAAGAGGTGGATAATAAACGATTCTTAACAAAGTTTCATTGACACTCTCATTATTACGATTGTTCTCGTGTCTTATCTCGTCTCCGATATTTATTCCGTTACTGATCATACAATTTGTGTTATTGTTGTCATTAATACTGTCATCTTCATTCATTTTATTTTTCCTTGATGAATCCAAACTGTTTAACATGCGTTGATGTTTACATAAGAAAAAATTTGGGTCCATTTCTGAAAAAAAGAACAACATGAATCATTCTCTGAACATATTTTAATTGCATTTAAATACTTCTTCTTTTTTTTATTTACTTTTTATTTTTTCAGGGCTCCCACACTTCCCTACACCCTGCCGTCTCCTCCCACAGAGTGGTGTGCAGCCAGGTACGGAAGTCCGTCAGCAAGTAGAACAGCAAACAGCCTCCTTAATATACTCCTTGCTATAATGATTCATCATATCGTACGTCCCGAAGAAAACTGTCGTAAGTCAAAAAATGTAAATTTTCAGGAGAGCGAAAACAGATTTCACTTTTTCTTATCTGTGAATTTTAATAAAAATGTAGAATTGAATGTGTTTTCCTTTCTGCATTTCCAAAAGTATGGACTATACTGATTACTGAATATTTTTATATAGTATATTTTACAATGTTTTTACAAATAATTTTTAAATAACCATATAAAATAAATCAAAATTACTTGATGTTGTTTTAGAAGAAGAGGGTAGTCATAACAAAATGCATCACTCTTTAAAAAAATATATATTAATAAATATTAACATATTTTTCAAAGAATAGTGATGCAATTCAAAATAATACCTGTTCCCCGTCAGTCATTTCTCAAACAACCACAACATTCCGAACAAAACAGTACTAAGTCTAAATAATTGTCATTTCTACTAAGACTAAACGAAAACATCTACAACAGTTTCCAGACGAAAGTGAGTTAACTTGAAATAATACACTTTTTACTGACAATAAGCGAAATCTTCAAACAATTAGTTTGAAAGAAAAAATATGTACTTAAGTGCTCTCTGGTGGTAAATTTAATGAATCACTTTCATATTCTTTTCACGGGAGATACTACTCAATATTTTACTACATTATTATGCAATAAAACGGTTTTTAACTTTTTTGACTTAAGACAGTTTTCTTCGAGACGTACGATATCATATTTCACCACTCCTATTTATTATTATCATTTACAAATTTACCAAATCATATATCAATGTAAGTGTTCACGAAGAACGACTGCAGACACAAAGACATGAACATAAGACACACATAACACGCAGGTACAAAGGGCTTGAACATAAAAATATAAATTATATCAACATACTATCACAGTCAGTTACGTCAAATCACACTCTTCAGTAATTCCACCTTAAAAATTTCAATTTTCACTAATCAACGTAATGTTTTTTTACTTTCTCTTGCCTATATGAATATATAGGAAGGAATGTATTGTTTTCATGTCGATTTTTCGAAATCGAGTTTTCACCGGATCTATACGTTTTCAGACCCCCTGAATCCAAAAAACATGTTTTTAGCGATTGGTCTGTGTGTGTGTCTGTGTGTCTGTGTGTGTGTGTGTGTGAACAGAATATCTCAAGAACGGAACATCGTACGAACTTGAAACTTGAAACTTAAGTTACATACCACTACCGGACGCGACACGAACATTTTCATCAAAATCGGTCAACCGGAAGTAGTAGTTTATTCGTATAATTTTTCAGTTTTTTGCGATTTTCTCAAAAACTGGTCCTACGATTTTTTTTAAAATCGCCTATTTTACTCAATTTTTACTTATTTTACTCAATTTTTTATTCTCTACAAGATAGGGTAGGCGCCATGTTTGCTGAAATTCTTGGTGAGGCTGTTTTCACGTAAAAACGTTGTTTTTTTAAGATTACGGCTTTAATATAAATTTTAGCGCAAAAACTTATATAATAAAAGTTGTAGAGAATTTAAAAACCTACAACTTTTGTTTCAAACATTTTTTTGTATAACGCTTAGTTTAGCGGTAATTTGCGATTTTCTGTTTTTTTTCTCACGAAAACGTGAGAAAAATCGATTTTTTTAACATTTCGGTCTTAGTATGCATTTTACGACAAAAGTGTATATAATTAAATTTATAGAAAATTAAAAGATCTACAACTTTTGTTTAGAGAATTTTTCTCTACAGAGCCTAGTTTAGCGTGAAAGTGTGATTTTCCGTTTTTTTTAAGCCAAATTGAGTTCGATTTTCATTTTGCGTCTTCCACTCATGATTAAAATAAGGTTATGTTTTTGAGGTTAGTTGTTGTTTATTTTTAATATTTTATTAATAATGTTAGGTTTATTATTAATTATTTGCATTGGCAAGAGAAAGTTGTGTGAGTGTTTCACACCAGATTTTTATGTTTATATAAAAAGAAAACTTTTAATATTTACCTTTTAACTGAGTTTTCATCAAACTCGTTTATGAAAAGTTTGATTCAAACATTTGACAAAGGAAGATACAGTATTCAGATGAACTAATGTCCTCTAGCCGTGGGAGTGAGAGAATGCATAACGCTCTCACTCGCACAAGCGATAAGCGCCGTTCCAACAACATTGTCTTCAATTTTACTCATTGTTGTGAGCAAGCGTTTATGCATGCGGTAAACTAACAAGCAAGATAACGACTGCAGTATGGTTTCAGATTTGGATTACAACGGCAAAGACCTTTGAGCGCATGTGTAGTTATGCTACATATCTCCCTCTCACTTATTAGTTTTTAGGGACATTAGTTCGTCTGATACCTATACAATCTACAAAATCTGGTGTGAAACACTCACACAACTTTCTCTTGCCAATGCAAATAATTAACAATAAACCTAACATTAGTATTAAAACATTAGAAATGAACAAAAACTAACCTCAAAAACATAACCTTATTTTAATCATGAGTGAATGACGCAAAATGACAATCGAACTCAGTTTGGCTTAAAAATACGGAAAATCACGCTTTCACGCTAAACTAGGCTCTGTAGAGAAAAATGCTCTAAACAAAAGTTGTAGATCTTTTAATTTTCTATAACTTTTATTATATACACTTTTGTCGTAAAATGCATACTAAGACCGAAATGTTAAAAAAATCGATTTTTCTCACGTTTTCGTGAGAAAAAAAACAGAAAATCGCAAATTACCGCTAAACTAAGCGTTATACAAAAAAATGTTTGAAACAGAAGTTGTAGGTTTTTAAATTCTCTACAACTTTTATTATATAAGTTTTTGCGCTAAAATTTATATTAAAGCCGTAATCTTAAAAAAACAACGTTTTTACGTGAAAACAGCCTCACCGAGAATTTCAGCAAACATGGCGCCTACCCTATCTTGTAGAGCATAAAAAATGTAGTAAACCAGGCGATTTTAAAAAAAATCGTAGGACCAGTTTTTGAGAAAATCGCAAAAAACTGAAAAATTATACGAATAAACTACTACTTCCGGTTGACCGATTTTGATGAAAATGTTCGTGTCGCGTCCGGTAGTGGTATGTAACTTAAGTTTCAAGTTTCAAGTTCGTACGATGTTCCGTTCTTGAGATATTCTGTTCACACACAGACACACACACACACACACACACACAGACCAATCGCTAAAAACATGTTTTTTGGGTTCAGGGGGTCTGAAATCGTATAGATCCGGTGAAAACTCGATTTCGAAAAATCGACATGAAAACAATACTTTCCTTCCTATATATTCATATAGGCAAGAGAAAGTAATAATAGCAGATAATTTGATAGACAGATCTCGTTTAATATGGAAACTATCAGATCGCAGGTATAAAAATAGTTAGCGCCTTTGTAATAAGTCAATCATTTCCTGAATCGTGAATAAAAAGTGTCAGGCGTTTGAAATAGTGTCGTTAACTGGTTACCGAACTGGTTTTGAAGAAGGTTAATAAAGTGCGTACTGATAGCAAACTGTGGTTGTAAACAGAATTAATTTATTTTATTATTCTCATTAGTTTTATTTTTATAACCAATCGGAGGTTGAGAAAAATAACCCTTGTAATATAATTGAAGTAATCTAACAAAAACAATTAATTATTGTATTTGTTAGTAGTCTACGTTTGATAATTAATTGTAATTATTAATTTAGTTGATAAATAATAATTTTTACTAGAAGTTCCCATATGCTTCGCTGGGAGTGCAGAAATAAAAAATGAAAAAAGGAAATGCTGGGAATAATAGACATAACAAAATTAAGAATAATTTATTGTTGATGATTTAAAAAATAAGAAATGCACAGATTAAAGATATTTAAAGTAAATATTTTATAATAGAGTACAAAAACAAATCTACACATACAGAGATTACCGACACACAGATTAACAAGACAGATTCTCGATCAAATTACTAAGTGCAATCAACAACAAACTGGGTAACACAAACCAAAGGTGATCTACAGAAGGCAAATATTGAAACAGAGGAAATTTTTGACAGAGCTAGCTTTAGAAGCAAAATCAACAAATGGGAAGTTACACTAGAGCCAAAGGAACCAAAGCCATGCACGCCAAAATGGGATGAGGAGCGAAAAAAGCAACACAGCATAATAACGAAACTGTATTGCCAAGATAAGAAAAACAAAATGAAGCATTTGCTTAGTGTCTTCCATTTCAAGGGAGTATTCGTAAATAATAATAATAATAAAGAAGGAACGTCTGTTTGTTTGTTTGTATGAGATACTACTGAACTGATTTTAAAAAATCTTTCATTGTTGCATAGCTTAGAGCTTCCTGATCAATATAGGCAATTTTGCAACTTTAAGTAACTTTAATTACGTGAGTTAAGCAACTTAAACTGTGACAATGTTGCATGTTTTAGTTTATCGAGTGCATAGCACTTTTATTTTTAATTCCTCTGGATGGTATATTTTTGGGCTAGAAGCATGATTCAACTTTAATATTTCATAGAAAAATGTGAAGAATAACATTCAATTCCAAAAACATTAAAAATATTACAATTTTTATTTTTGTATTGTATTTCATATATTTGTTTTCATTTGATAGGTAGTGAATGAGTTATGTATTTCCAATTACTCTGCGTACCACACCCATGTATTACTGTCTCTTATCTCAGCCATATATCAACTGTCTCTTTCTTTTCCATCGGTATTCTATGCATTCTATTCAATTCTGTTAAATCGCAGGGACAAACATTTAAAACGGTGGGCATTGATTTGAGACGAGTGCTTCCTTCACTCATGGTCAACTATATGTCGGACTTCGTAGAGCAGGAAGTACAAAAAAAGAATTTATTTTGCTGCCACAGAGCAACAAAACCAAAAATATTGTATACAGAAAAGTTTTGAAATAATTTAATGAGGCCTAAATTAGCTGCTGTGAAGCGAAGCGAACAGGGGTTGCTAGTAACATAATAAAAGGAAGAATAACTTTGATTATTTTGTATGTATTCTTATCTTTTTGCAACGCGAAGTTCTTAAAAGAACTAATTATTATTTTGAATATTATGCTAATTTAAAGATCAAAATCACACCAATGAATAATGAACGCTTACGCACCGTTCAGTAATCTGTAACCGTCAAATGACCAGCGCGCTTTATGAGAGTGGGGTAAAATATCTTACCAGTACAAAAAAATAATGCGTTCATTAGTACGATTCCGCCATAGTACAAATTATTCTTTTAAGTAAGGTCTGCGACAAAGTTAACGTAATCGGTATTATATTAATAAGTCTCTAGTTTACTGAATCGAGAAATCGATTAAAAAAAGTCTGAACTCAATATCTTCAGCAGTTGGAGAGTTATGACATGCGAGGTGTGGCTATTAAATAACGAGACTGATGTAAAAAAATTTATTTTTATTTTATACATTATCACTTATTGTCACCTTCAATATACACTCCTTCTCTATCCCTACAACACTCGATGCAAATTTTCCATAGTTGGAAACAGTGCTGTAAGTCATCTTCTAACAGCTCGTTCAGGACACGTGCCGCTTTCTCTTTTACAGCTTCCACAAACTCATCTTGTCCCATTTAAAGCAGATTTCCCTTAGGGAACAGATAGAAGTCAGCATGGTGCAAGATTTGTTGAATAAGGTGGATGTTCTAACACTGAGATGCTGTACTTGTCTAGAAACCTCTGAACAGATAACGCGGAATGAGCTGGCACATTGTCTTGGTGGAGAACCCATGATTTGTCCTTCCACATTTCGAGGCGTTTTTCCTTACTCTTGGATGTAGTTTAGTAAGTACCTCAAGATAGTAATATTGATTAATTGTTTTGACCTTCAGGAACCCAGTGAAGGTACACAATCCCATGGATATAAAAAAAAACAATCATGATTGCTTTAAATTTTGACTGGCTCATTCGACCTTTCTTGGCTCTCGGAGAAGTTCGGCTCTTCCAGTGCATGGATTGGCGCTTCGTTTCTGGATCATAAGTGAAAAACCACGTTTCATCACATGTTATTATTGTTTCTAAAAAATTTGGGTCATTTTCAATCGCCTACAAAGTGTCAGTACAAACATTTTTGCAAGCTTCATTTCAAACATTTTTGAGTGGCACGTGTCCTGAAGGAGCTGACAGATGACTTCTACACTTTTTCCAACAATGGAAAATTCGCACGGAGCGTTGCAGGGATAGAGAAGGAGTGTATATTGAAGGTTACAATAAGTGGTTTTTTTTTTAATTTTATGACCGCAAAGGATCACTTTATTCAGTCCATTAACCAAGTCTCTTCGATGGGATTTTTCGGGCCTTGCGGTCCTCCCAATACTTCTTCATACGTTCCGATCTTTGTGCCCTTTCTGGTGTTGAAAAAAATTCGTGTTTTCTTCTTGTAAGTGTGAAGCGGGTGTATTTGTTTTGGATTTTTACTTTCTCTTGCCTATATGAATATATAGGAAGGAAAGTATTGTTTTCATGTCGATTTTTCGAAATCGAGTTTTCACCGGATCTATACGTTTTCAGACCCCCTGAACCCAAAAAACATGTTTTTAGCGATTGGTCTGTGTGTGTGTCTGTGTGTGTGTGTGTGTGTCTGTGTGTGTGTGTGTCTGTGTGTGAACAGAATATCTCAAGAACGGAACATCGTACGAACTTGAAACTTGAAACTTAAGTTACATACCACTACCGGACGCGACACGAACATTTTCATCAAAATCGGTCAACCGGAAGTAGTAGTAACTTAGTTTATTCGTATAATTTTTCAGTTTTTTGCGATTTTCTCAAAAACTGGTCCTACGATTTTTTTTAAAATCGCCTATTTTACTCAATTTTTTATTCTCTACAAGATAGGGTAGGCGCCATGTTTGCTGAAATTCTCGGTGAGGCTGTTTTCACGTAAAAACGTTGTTTTTTTAAGATTACGGCTTTAATATAAATTTTAGCGCAAAAACTTATATAATAAAAGTTGTAGAGAATTTAAAAACCTACAACTTCTGTTTCAAACATTTTTTTGTATGACGCTTAGTTTAGCAGTAATTAGCGATTTTCTGATTTTTTCTCACGAAAACGTGTGAAAAATCGATTTTTTAAAGATTTTGGCCTTAGTATGCATTTTACGACAAAAGTGTATATAACCAAATTTATAAAAAATTAAAAGATCTACAACTTTTATTAAGAGCATTTTTCTCTAAAGAGCCTAGTTTAGAGAGAAAGAGTGATTTTCCGTATTTTTAAACCAAACTGAGTTCGAATTTCATTTTGCGTGTTTCACTCATGATTGAAATATGGTTATGTTTTTGAGATTAGTTGTTTGTTTATTTCTAATGTTTTATTACTAATGTTAGGTTTATTGTTAATTATTTATATTGGCAAGAGAAAGTTGTGTGAGTGTTTCACACCAGATTTTTTTGTTTAATTTGTTCTAGTCTGTTGTATCGTCTGGAGTAAGGCCAATTTCCTTCAGATCCTCTCTTATTTCTTCGATCTATCTGCATCCTGTTGTGGTGTTTTTGGAGTTGAGATTGTACTTAACCAGTTGCTTTATGAGTCTTGAATAAGTGATTATGTATAAAATAAAAATAAAAAAAATTTTACGGCGCCAGTCTTGTTATTTAATAGCCACACATCGTATTTTCAGATTTTTGAGCCCCGGGTGGGGAATCGTATCTCATATCTAAGGGCCACCTCCTTAGCATAGTGGTAGTGTGCCAACCTACCATTCAGAGATACCAGGTTCGATTCCCGACCAGTATCTGGAAATTTTCACAAGTTAGAACCCATTACTGAATATCAATAAGAGTAAAGTGATGGTGGTTAATGGCTTGGAAGGTGAAGGAATTAGGATAGATGTGGAAGGACAGGTAATGGAACAGGTGAGGTCATATGAGTATCTGGGTACAGTAGTAAGGGACGATGGGAAAATAGATGATGAACTAAGAAATAGAATCTCTAAAGCTAGTCGGGCCTTCTATGCAACCAGAAATTGTATTTTTGGAAAAAAAGAAGTGGGTGCCACAGTAAAAAACAGGGTCTATAAAAGTATTATTGAACCAATAGTCCTGTATGGTGCAGAAAGCTGGCCCTTGAAGCAACAACAAATGAGCAGAATCAGGGCAGTTGCAATGAAGTGCCATAGAAGGACAGCTGGGAAGACATTGAGAGATAGAGTAAGAAGTGAAAGAATCAGGGAGGAAATTGGAATGAAGGATGTGAAGGAAGTAATAGATAGAAAACAATTGGGATGGTGGGGTCACATACAAAGAATGGATGACGAAAGGAAAGCCAAGCAGTATGCAAACGTGATCGTTGGCGGGAGTAGGAAAAGAGGACGTCCACGATACTCATATGATGAGCACATACGAAGATTGGGAGAGGAAAGAGGCATGGCCCTAGGGCAAATGAGACGATTGGCGGCGGATAGAGTACAATGGAGGAAGTTGTCCGAGACTACCCCGACGCTGTAAGGCACATGGGGAGAGAGAAAGAAGAAGAAGAAGAACCCATTATTTTGAACTTGCATTAAAAATGAATATTGGTTGTAAATGAATGTTTATTCCACCCTAGTCGATAATGACCAAGCAATTAATGCGACTTTAAATTAACTTTTAAAATAATAGGAGTGTAAATTAACAATGATGTAAGAAAAAACAACAAATAAAAAATATATGGGAGTAATAAGTTAAAACATACAATTGTAGTTTCTTTTAATAATAGTGTAGTAATTAGCAAGATTCATGCAAAAAAATATCAGTGGTGTTTATAAATAACCAAGGTTAAGTTAGGTTGTGTGAGTATGATGAAGATTTTTAACTACTTATGCATAATTTATTATGTAACAGCATATTATGTTTCATTATGCATTACATAATGCTATATCATATTATTATTATTATTATTATTATTATTATTATTATTATTATTATTATTATTATTCTACATAAACCAACACTAATACTTTCTATTTTTAATTACTTTTCTCACACAACATAATTCGTAACCTAATTCTATTGAAAATATACCTTTTTCATTTATTCGTGAATTCATTTCATTTATTTTTTTGTCATGTTTACAGACTTATTGAAGTTTTAAATCTTTCATTAATAAAACTCTAGTGTGAAACACACACATGACTTAGTCTTGCCAAAGTATATAATAAAATAGGTAACCTACTATCCAGCCTCTCTTAGTTTGCTCCTAATGTAAACAAATAATGACGTCACTGAGCATGCACATTATATCAAAATGTATACACACTGATTAAAAAGTAACAACAAAATACTTTCAAAAGTATTTAAATACAAAATACTTTTAAATTTTTTTTCTAAATGAAATTGTTAGGCCTACATCATATCATAACTAATGTTTTTAGTACTTTAAGTACCTATAATTTAAAAAAATCTGGTGTGAAACACTCACACAACTTTCTCTTGCCAATGCAAATAATTAACAATAAACCTAACATTAATAATAAAATATTAGAAATAAACAAAAAACTAACCTCAAAAACGTAACCTTATTTTAATCATGAGTGAATGATGCAAAATGAAAATCAACCTCAGTTTGGCTTAGAAATACGGAAAATCACTCTTTCTCTCTAAACTAGGCTCTGTAGAGAAAAATGCTTTAAATAAAAGTTGTAGATCTTTTAATTTTCTATAAATTTAATTATATACACTTTTGTCGTAAAATGCATACTAAGGCCGAAATCTTAAAAAAATCAATTTTTCACACATTTTCGTGAGAAAAAAAACAGAAAATCGCAAATTACCGCTAAACTAAACGTTATACAAAAAATTGTTCGAAATAAAAGTTGTAGAATTTTTAATTCTCTACAACTTTTATTTTATAAAGTTTTGCGCTAAAATGCATATTAAAGCTGTAATCTTAAAAAAAACAACGTTTTTACGTGAAAACAGCCTCACCCAGAATTTCAGCAAACATGACGCCTACCCTATCTTGTAGAGAATAAAAAATTGAGTAAACCAGGCGATTTAAAAAAAAATCGTAGGACCAGTTTTTGAGAAAATCGCAAAAAAGTGAAAAATTACACGAATAAACTACCACTTCCGGTTGACCGATTTTGATGAAAATGTTCGTGTTGAGTCCGGTAGTGGTACGTAACTTAAGTTTCAAGTTTCAAGTTCGTAAGATGTTCCGTTTTTGAGAAATTCTGTTCACACACGCACGCACACACACGCGCGCGCACACACACACACACACACACACACACACACAGACCAATCGCTAAAAACATGTTTTTTGGGTTCAGGGGGTCTGAAAACGTATAGATCCGGTGAAAACTGGATTTCGAAAAATCGACATGAAAACAATACTTTCCTTCCTATATATTCATATAGGCAAGAGAAAGTAAAAAATAGTTAACTTAATAGGAATACGACATCCATAAAGTCGTAGGCTCTAGCGTGTCCCCTGTAGTAGGTGGCTTTTGTTTGTTGACAGAAGGAGGAGGAGGAGGAGCAAACTAACAACGGCTGAACTATATATCTAATCATGAGTGACAGCACTAACTGAAAGTCAATCTACAAGTTGTATTACCTAAAATATGGATAATCACTAATTCATGGTTTAACAAAGCTATGTAAAAAAAATCTGTTATGAAACACTCACACAACTTTCTCTTGTCAATGCAAGTAATGACCAATATAACCTAACATTGGTAATAAAACATGAGAAATAAACAAAAAACTAACCTCAAAACACATAACCTTATTTTAATCATGATTTAGTTGAAGACGCAAATTGAAAATAAACCTGAGTTTGGCTTTTAAATACGGAAAATCACTCTTTCTCGCTAAACTAGGTTCTGTAGAGAAATATGCTATACATAAAAGTTGTAGATCGTTTAATTTCCTATAGGTAAATTTTATTATATACACGTTTATCGTAAAATGCATACTAAGGCCGAAATCTTAAAAAAAATCGATTTTTCGCACAATTTCGTGAAAAAAAACAGAAAATCGCTAATTACCGCTAAACTAAGAGTTATACAAAACAATGTTTTAAATAAAAGTTGTAGGATTTTAAATTCTCAAAAACTTTTATTGCATAAATTTTTGCGCTAAAATGCATATTAAAGCCTTAATCTTAAAAAACAATTTTTTACGTGAAAACAGCCTCACCAAGAATTTCAGCAAACAAGGCACCTACCCTATCTTGTGCAGCATAAAAATAGTAAACGAGGCGATTTTAAAAGAAATTGTAGGACCCGTTTTTGAGAAAATCGCAAAAAAGTGAAAAATTACACGAATAAACTACTAATTCCGGTGGCTGTTTCCTGTGTTGGGAGTAGTTTAAGGCGGAGCATTTCTTTGGGTTGAGTGTCATCTTACCGTCGTGAAAGATAACAATACAGATAATGAACCTTCTCATCTATACGCTATGCTTAAACCATAAGAATCTAAATACAGTCGGACCTCTATTTATCGAACTTCTGTATATCAAAATTCTCTATATATCGAAGTATTTCCTGCGTCCCGTGAAATTTTAAATGAAAAATACTTCTGTATATCGAAAACAAATTCTATATATCGAATTTAATTTTAGTGAAAATATACATAGAACTCCATATAGCCCTCCCATGACACACTAGTCAATCCCAAACATTGAGAGAGAGAGAGCGAGAAAGTGAGAGAGAGAGAGAGAGAGAGAGAGAGAGAGAGAGAGAGAGAGAGAGAGTGAGAGGGGGGGGAGAGAGCAACGTGACAATACAGTACGTCAGTACGTTTACCACTGTGGTCCACGTACAAGAGTGTGTGATACGTTTATACAATGTACGATCAAAAATATGTAAATACGAAGAAGAAGTTTTGAAATGGGTACCTAAAACTGCTACGAGATAAAATCATGCCTAAGCAAAAGAGAAAAGTTATTCTTTTTGTGGACAATTGCCCTGGACATCCGTCTTCACAATGAAACAAACTTTATTGTAAACAAATACTGTTTTTACTTTCTCTTGCCTATATGAATATATAGGAAGGAAAGTATTGTTTTCATGTCGATTTTTCGAAATCGAGTTTTCACCGGATCTATACGTTTTCAGACCTCCTGAACCCAAAACACATGTTTTTAGCGATTGGTCTGTGTGTGTGTCTGTGTGTGTGTGTCTGTGTGTGAACAGAATATCTCAAGAACGGAACATCGTACGAACTTGAAACTTGAAACTTAAGTTACATACCACTACCGGACGCGACACGAACATTTTCATCAAAATCGGTCAACCGGAAGTAGTAGTTTATTCGTATAATTTTTCACTTTTTTGCGATTTCTCAAAAACTAGTCCTACGATTTTTTTTAAAATCAACTGGTTTACTACATTTTTTATGCTCTACAATATAGGGTAGGCGCCATGTTTGCTGAAATTCTGCTTGAGGCTGTTTTTATGTAAAAACATTTTCTTTTTAAGATTGCGGCTTTAATATGCATTTTAGCGCAAAACGTTATATAATGAAAGTTGTAGAGAATGTAAAATTCTACAACTTTTATTTCAAACATTTTTTTGTATAACGCTTAGTTTAGCGGTAAATTGCGATTTTCTGTTTTTTTTCTCACGAAAACGTGAGAAAAATCGATTTTTTTAACATTTCGGTCTTAGTATGCATTTTACGACAAAAGTGTATATAATTAAATTTATAGAAAATTAAAAGATCTACAACTTTTGTTTAGAGCATTTTTCTCTACAGAGCCTAGTTTAGCGTGAAAGCGTGATTTTCCGTATTTTTAAGCCAAACTGAGTTCGATTGTCATTTTGCGTCATTCACTCATGATTAAAATAAGGTTATGTTTTTGAGGTTAGTTTTTGTTTATTTCTAATATTTTATTAATAATGTTAGGTTTATTATTAATCATTTGCATTGGCAAGAGAAAGTTGTGTGAGTGTTTCACACCAGATTTTTAGGTAATCTCACTTAATACAAGTAGCAGTCATAATGAAAAAAAAAACAGCGTTTCTCTTTATCGAAGTTTCTACATATCAAATTTTTTATGAGGAACCTACAATTTCGATATATGGAAGTCTGACTGTACGTTTAACCTTAAAACATACCAAGCCCAACAGCTAAAAGTTGTAATAAAATTCCAGCAACCCTTTTGAATTCATTTGCCAACACTGTGACTGCATCTGTAAACCCAGGCACTTCATCATTTGGCACTGATTCTTCATTGAAATGGGTTAGATTGTAGGTGTGACGAATTTCTTCCATTCTTTCCCTCGTTTGCCTAAAACCAAGAGTAAAATATATTTCATCAAAAATATCTATAGTAAATGTGACAACGAGACGATGTAGGCAGTTATTGTGTGCTTTTGGACAATGTAAAGTACTGCCAATGAATAGTTTTTTTTATTTTTTTATTCCTAATTGAGTACGTTGCAATCTGTTCAATTTAGAACAATAAGCAACCCCTTGACCCAATGAGATGAGGATGATGTATATCACGTGTAAATGAGGTGTAGTCTTCTACAGACCCAGGCCGACCATTCCTGAGAGAGTATGGTTAATTAAAGTACACCGGTAACCACTGTCTAGTATTCAAATCCATATAAAAGTAACTATCTTTACTAGGATTTGAACCAGGAACCTTCATCTCCAAAAATCAGCTGATAAACAGCTGATTTTGGCGACGACTTTACCTCTAGACCAACCCGGTGAGTAGTGAATAGTAACACTGCATAAGAAAAGTTTAAAAACAAGGTAGCTACAACTGCTTGAGTCCCAGATGCGTGTAGTTGCGGGGTGAAGGGTACAGGTGAGGTATAATGAATGAGTGACGCATGCTCGGAGAACGTTTGTTGTATTACTCTTTTTTATTATTTATTCCTAATTTGTGTACGTTGCAATCTGTTCAATTTAGAACAATAAGCAACCCCATGACCTAATGAGATGAAGATGGTGTGTATGACGTGTAAATGAGGTGTAGTCTTGTACAGACCCAGGCCAACCATTCCTGAGAGAGTATGGTTAATTAAACCCCAACCATCAAAGTACACCGGTAACCACTGTCTAGTATTCAAATCCGTATAAAAGTAACTACCTTTACTAGGATTTGAACCAGGAACCTTGGTCTCCGAAAATCAGCTGATAAACAGCTGATTTTGGCGACGACTTTACCTCTAGACCAACCCGGTGAGTAGTGAATAGTAACACTGCATAAGAAAAGTTTAAAAACAAGGTAGCTACAACTGCTTGAGTCCCAGATGCGTGTAGTTGCGGGGTGAAGGGTACAGGTGAGGTATAATGAATGAGTGACGCATGCTCGGAGAACGTTTGTTGTATTACTCTTTTTTATTATTTATTCCTAATTTGTGTACGTTGCAATCTGTTCAATTTAGAACAATAAGCAACCCCATGACCTAATGAGATGAAGATGGTGTATATGACGTGTAAATGAGGTGTAGTCTTGTACAGACCCAGGCCGACCATTCCTGAGAGAGTATGGTTAATTAAACCCCAACCATCAAAGTACACCGGTAACCACCGTCTAGTATTCAAATCCGTATAAAAGTAACTACCTTTACTAGGATTTGAACCAGGAACCTTCATCTCCAAAAATCAGCTGATAAACAGCTGATTTTGGCGACGACTTTACCTCTAGACCAACCCGGTGAGTAGTGAATAGTAACACTGCATAAGAAAAGTTTAAAAACAAGGTAGCTACAACTGCTTGAGTCCCAGCTGCGTGTAGTTGCGGGGTGAAGGGTACAGGTGAGGTATAATGAATGAGTGACGCATGCTCGGAGAACGTTTGTTGTATTACTCTGATACAAAACATTCGTTTTCAAACTTTCCGTATTTAACATATTTATTTGTATTTATTACAATAGGCATGATGACTAATTTTCAAAAACTATTCTATAATATTCCTTTATATCTAGTTTAACCATAAAATGTAATATTTCTGTAATAACCAGCGGTTTATTTAGAAAAAGTGCGATTTTAATTTCTAAGTTAAATTCTTGCGCCAAAACGGTTGGCTAGTGTCATGGCGTCTGCGTGACGTCACGTTCACATAAACAAAAGAAGTTCTTTTTGCTTGCTAGTAGGAGTCTAGGTACTACATCGAATTTAAATATGAATTCTAAAGTTTATAAGTGCTGTGGGGTCCCTCAGTGCGATATTTCATCACTTAAGAACCCGAATAAATTGTTTGTTCACGTGCCAAACAACAAAAAGATGAGATATAAGTGGTTTAATCTTGCCCGGCGAAATCCAAAAGATGTTGATCTACACTCTCATATTTACTTCTGTGAAGAAGTATTTCGTATATATTTATGGTTGTCCATTTTTGAAGTTGAGGTTATATTTGTGTCTGAAATAAAAACTTTAATCAAATCAAATGTCTATTGTGGAACACAGGTAGTTATAAAACAGTCTTGATTCACTGTGACCTGTCATTTATTGGCATACAATAGTTTAACGGCCATAACATCGATTAAAACCAGAAAATACATGCAAAATAAAACTTAATACAAAATTTAATCATTTATTATTCATTTTCTAGTTACCAAATGATATAGACAACTTTATGGAGTATCATATTATGGGTTTCGTGGCGCGAGGGAAAGTCGCGAGGGAACCGCTAGTACATAATTACAAACAATAGTTTGATAACATAACCTCTAAACATCAAGTGCTTCTATTGAAAAAACATTGAATTTTTAAATTGTTGTTTTATCGAATGTTAATTAGTATTATATTTACATTGCAGTTTTAACATTTCGGAATTCTGCCGAACAGAAATCTTTGTTGGATGCTAAGAACTCTCCCAACATTAATAAATCAACTCTAGGTAAATTAGAGCTGTTTGCCTTGGTGAATCCTTGTTCCATAGTTTTATTTGTTCACACAACACAAACTAATCAATTATCAACAATAATCAACATAAATAATCAGGTAAAAACAGTTTAAAAGCGCAGTGGTCGACGAAATTTCCAAAAATTCACAAGATTTTTAAGTGACAGCGTAATAACATGTAATGTTTATATGATCGTGACGTAATCGACTGTGATTGGTGTTCAATTCGGCATGGCGGAATGCTGTATTTTGTAGTTACATTTTATGAAATAATTAAATAATCTCGTGTTAGAAGTTAAAATAAATATATTTTTCAGAATATATTTCTTCTATTTTAGTAAATAAATACATTATTTTAGGGATTCTTGCTTACAGTCATCATGCCTATTATTTATTTACATGTTTTGATATAAAATTGTAAGTTAAATATTATGAATCCGACCAAGTTAATAACCCGGTAGGTATTACTTAAATTAATGCGCCGGATAATGAGAATATGTTTTTAGTCTAGTTAGTACACGCTACCACTACAAATGTAGCAGCTGTGAAATACTACTAACTCATTCATTCTCCCACTACTATAATAACGCACTCACTCCATTCCACAACAACTACACGCAGCCGGGACTCAAGCAACACTAAAAGGTTTAGTCCATTCTAACCTACAGAATCGTAGGTTGACGTGCATACACAGACACCCTGTGAAAGTGGAAAAATTTATTATCAAAATAATAAACAACACATATCATAATTATGTAATATATAATATCAGATCAGGAAAAATTTCTTAAAACATTATGTTTGGAATATAGCATTATGTTGTTGTTGTTTAGGTCATCAGCTGAAAGGCTGGTTTGAACCTGTAGAGGTTTTACGAAGTAAAACGAGGAGTGAGGTGGTTTACCATTGCCACAACTCACTGAGTGGAAAAGTATGCTTATCAGCAAGCCGGGCCCTCTGAAAAGCATATATTTTCCACTCTGTAAATGACACCTTCACTTCATTCACCACAGGGTCTGGCTGTATAATGAAATTCATTACTTTCAGAGGAGATAACTCTGATTAGTGTCTTTTACACCTCTACCTCTTCTGTTCTTAAATGATTCAGTCATTTAATTGGCTGACCATGTGATAAGAAACAGAACTATTTATTTTAGCCCTGCAACGGACAGATTGAGTGTAAATAATTTCACACTCCACCTGTCTATTATGGGCAGCATTATAGCATTATAGCATTATACAGGAGTGAAATTTGGGTAATACGGGCTGTAGAAAGAAAGATGATAGAAGCTTTTGAAATGTGGTGTTATAGGAAAATGTTAAAGATTAGGTGGGTGGACAAAATAAGTAATTTAGAGGTTCTTAGACGAATGGATGAAAGAATAAATATTTGGAAACATTTTACCAGAAGAAGGGATATGCTAGAAGGGCATATCTTAAGACATCCAGGTATTGGTCTATCAATAATGGAGGGTAATATTGAGGGAGTGAATTGTAGGGGGAGGCAAAGGTTAGAATATTTAAAGCAAATCATAAAAGATGTAAGGTGTTACAGGTATGTAGATATGAAATGACTTGCGCAAGATAGAACAGCTTGGAGAACTGCATCAAACCAGTCGAGAGACAGATGACAAAAACCGGCTGTATTATCTAATTACTAAGCTAATGCAACAAAATCTAACCATAGGGTTTTATCTTATACCCGTTGGTTGGGGTTTTACCTTAATACTGAAAATTATATTAATTAAGAAATACTATAATCTCCATTGTTCGGCTACTTGTTACTTACGAGGGTTATCCAGAAAATAACCTCCGTTTTGAAATAAAAAGTAAACGAGTGAAGATAAAAAACTTTATTATATACATATTAAAACTACAGTTTTTCTCTATTTTTCGACATAGTCGCCAAACAGATTCAAACACTTGTCGTACCTTGGAACAGTCTTTGAAATACTCTCTGCATAAAAATCTGCTGCCTGTGAATGTAGCCAACCATTCACGGCGTTTTGAAGCTCTTCGTCATTGGCGAACCGCTGAGATGCAAGCCACCACTTCATGTTCGGGAACAGGTGAAAGTCACTAGGAGCCAAGTCTTGGCTGTATGGGGGATGATCGAAAACGTCCCATTTAAACTTGGCCAAAAATTGCATGACAACGCTCGCCCTCCTACAGCTCGAAGAACAAATGAACTTTTGGCCAAGTTTAAATGGGACGTTTTCGATCATCCCCCATATAGCCCGGACTTGGCTCCTAGTGACTTTCACCTGTTCCCGAACATGAAGTGGTGGCTTGGATCTCAGCGGTTCGCCAATAACGAAGAGCTTCAAAACGCCGTGAATGGTTGGCTACATTCACAGGCGGCAGATTTTTATCCACATTTTATTTAAATCACAAAATAATGATAATTTCTGTTATAGGCTAATTAATTCTTGTTTTACAATAAATTAACTTAATCACTTAATAAATCCACTATAAGTTTAAACCAGCCTTTCGGCTGATGCCCTAAACAACAAAAAAAGAAAAATATACAAAAGTAGAATCAGTTACAGATTACTGAATATACGGGCTTCCATTGAGAACAAAAGCAAAAGATGGATAATCGCAAGAAGAAAATTCTAGAGTTAAACAATGAAGAGAATATGGGCCGTAAAATAAGTTTGCTTAAGGAGGTAGTCAACCCAGAAAATGAAAATCAAAAGTTCTGGCTATAGTTTATCATTATTTTTTTTAAATGAAAGAATAATTTACTAGTAATGCACTACCATTTCAACCAAGCCAAAAAATTAATTACAGCCCCTAATATAAGGGTGAAGTTGGAAAAGCGGGCTTTTACGGGGAATCAAATATATCAGGAACCAAGAAAGATATCAACATGATTCTTATGCTACAAAATACAGAAAATTGCTGTCTATTATCTGTTTCATGCGCTTGCATGTATTTTTTCTTACAAGAATTTTATTGAAGAAAAACCATATTTTTAATAACATTTATTTAATGTATTCACAAATTATTTTTTAACTAAATCCCTATTAAGGTTTTTGTAATAATCATTCCACAGATAATAGAGGAAGAAATTATGAACATTTGGAAAAAACATCATCCAAATACTCCAATATAAACCAAAATATTTCATTCCCAAGAATGTACAATCATGCAAAAACCACATTTCCGGAAAACTTAATGAAGGAATAATTTCACTCACCTTGCTAGTGGCTTTATTTCAAGCAGATGTTTTTATAACTTTTTTTAACGTACAAAGTAAACAATATGTTGTGATTCAGAAAATTTTAAACTTCAAATAAATTCAAAAAACAATCGAAATTTAAAAAAAAATCATCTTCTTGAGTTGACTACCCCCTTAACAGATTAAAGGTACTCAACATGTTTTAAGGTTGCTGTTAAACAAAACAATAGAAATAATGTAGTGTGGTTTGTAACGCACACGTGTAAGTCACCTGTCTGTGCCTGGAGGCACATAGCCATGTTTATGATCGACTCCTTTCAACCTCTCCCGTTCTATGCTGCTTTCTATTTCCTCTAAAGCCATGCGATTTGTGTTTCCGTTCGTGTTTGCACAAGTATTGTTGGCACACACTTTCTGCACTCTTGTTTCTTCCGGCAAATCACAAAACTTCTTCATCGCTTTGTAGCCTCTCTGCAACTGAAATAAATTCAAAAAATCTGATGTGAAACAATCGCACGACTTTCTCTTGCCAAAGTGGATAATGAACCATAATAACCTTTAAGGTAGTATCGACTACAAGGTCTTTAGCAACCATGTTACATATAAATATATGTAGTACAATTGAAGGGTGCAGGGGAAAAACCAGCTAAGTCACAAAACAGGAATTTTTCAGGAGAGCAAAAACAAAGTTTAAAACGATCTGAGAGAAAGAGAAATTTAGAAATTAGAAGGCCAGCGACGTAGGCGCTGGCATTGGACTCAGTTGGTTATTCCCCTGATCAGAATGGACTGAGTTGGTTTTCCCACTGTGCTCCAATATTTCAAATGGATATATCTTGTGATTAAATTAGTTTTTCCCCTGTGCTGCAATATTTCAAATGGATATATCTTGTGATTAAATTAGTTTTTCCCCTGTGCAGCAATATTTCGAATGGCTATATCTTGTGATTAAATTAGTTTTCCCCCTGTGCTGCAATATTTCAAATGGCTATATCTTGTGATTAAATTAGTTTTCCCCCTGTGCTGCAATATTTCAAATGGATATATCTTGTGATTAAATTAGTTTTTCCCCTGTGCTGCAATATTTCAAATGGATATATCTTGTGATTAAATTAGTTTTTCCCCTGTGCTCCAATATTTCAAATGGATATATCTTGTGATTAAATTAGTTTTTCCCCTGTGCTCCAATATTTCAAATGGATATATCTTGTGATTAAACTAGTTTTTCCCCTGTGCTCCAATATTTCAAATGGATATATCTTGTGATTAAATTAGTTTTTCCCCTGTGCTGCAATATTTCGAATGGCTATATCTTGTGATTAAATTAGTTTTTCCCCTGTGCAGCAATATTTCGAATGGCTATATCTTGTGATTAAATTAGTTTTTCCCCTGTGCAGCAATATTTCGAATGGCTATATCTTGTGATTAAATTAGTTTTTCCCCTGTGCTGCAATATTTCAAATGGATATATCTTGTGATTAAATTAGTTTTTCCCCTGTGCTGCAATATTTCGAATGGCTATATCTTGTGATTAAATTAGTTTTTCCCCTGTGCTGCAATATTTCGAATGGCTATATCTTGTGATTAAATTAGTTTTTCCCCTGTGCTACAATATTTCGAATGGCTATATCTTGTGATTAAATTAGTTTTTCCCCTGTGCAGCAATATTTCGAATGGCTATATCTTGTGATTAAATTAGTTTTTCCCCTGTGCAGCAATATTTCGAATGGCTATATCTTGTGATTAAATTAGTTTTTCCCCTGTGCTGCAATATTTCAAATGGCTATATCTTGTGATTAAATTAGTTTTTCCCCTGTAGCTTTCAGCACGTGTAAATATTTACCAAAGAGTATCAAATGGCATAATATTCTAAGTTTCGAATTTTTTGGACTAAGTTGCTTTTTCCCCTGTACCCTTCAATTTACAAAGAAGACAGAAAATATACACAAATATACACTATAAGGTCATCAACAAAAACAGAATGAAAAATTAGTTAGGTTCAATAAAAATTTAGACAAAAAAGAGACAAAATAATCCGGTGTGAAACATTCACACACCTTTCTCTAGCAGGGACAAACATCTAAAACGATGGGCATCGATTTGAGACAAGAGTGCTTCCTTCACTCGTGGACGACTATATACGTCGTATTTTTTAGAGCTGGAAGTGCAGAAAAACAATTTATTTTTGTGCCACAAGGCAACAAAACCACAAATATTGTGTATAGAGAGAGGATTTAAAATAATTTAATGAGGCGTACATTAGCTGCTGTAATACGAAGCGAGCGGGGGTTGCTAGTACAGTTTAATTCTCACCTCAGCAGAGTATTACATCATCAAGACATCTCTCGTCCTCCACGGAGACATCATCAGGATAAATAACAAACGTACCACGCAAAACACAAAACGCAAATAAAACACATAAGGTCGAAGACCACATCATTAAATTTAATGTAACCGTTGCACCCATATTACGCGTGACTGTCACATTCGTATGTCATTCGTGCCGAATGATAAAGTAGAATAAAGTAGAGTCTGTCTACGCTGAGTACTCCGACGTAGGCAACCAGCAATACAAGTGATCATGCGTATTAATTAAAAATCTGGTATGAAACACTCACACAACTTTCTCTTGCCAATGCAAATAATTAACAATATAACCTAATAGGGGTTGCTAGTAAGAAATGGTCATTACTAAGCGAGACAATCCACAAGAACAACTTTTTGCTGGGCAAGACAGAATCGAACAAGTGGAAGCCTATAATTATCTGGGAACCCAAGTCAATTGCAGTGCAAGCCACCTGCCAGAAATAAAGATCAGAATTGAAAAGGTCAGGGCAGCATTCCTAAAAATGAGTCCACTTCTATCGGCCCACAACCTGAGCCTCGAAACCAGGACCCGCCTCTTGAAGTGCTACGTCTTTCCCATCCTCTTGTATAGGGTAAAGGCGTGGACACTCACCAAAGAATGTGAGACCCGTCTACAAGCGTTTGAAATGTGAACCTAGCGGAGAATGCTTCGAATACCGTGAACGGACAGGGTCACAAATATGGAGGTCTTTAGAAGAATGGGGAAAGAGCTGGAAATCCTGCAGAGCATAAAGATAAGAAAACTGACATACCTTGGACACATCATGAGGGGGCCTAAATACAAGATTCTGCATCTCATAATTCAAGGGAAACTCGTTGTTGGTAAACGCTCGGTGGGACGCAGACGAATATCCTGGTTAAGAAACCTGAGAGAAGCGTTCAACTGCTCGTCTCATGACCTTTTCAGAGCAGCAATGGACAAGGTACGACTGACCATGATGATAGCCAACCTCCGTAATGGAGAAGGCACCTGAAGAAGAAGAAGAAGAAGCACAACAAAACGTGTAACATAGTATTTTTACTATAAACTGAGACTGGGAAGGGGACGTATGTACGCGTGCGTGTGTCTGTTTTAGTAAGGCAGTGAGTGGGAGAAATGAACACTTGTGCAACCCTTCAGGGAATACGAATTTGATTGTGGCATACACAAAACGGAAAAGACCCTAATTAATATATTTATTTACCTTTTCCTCAGTGATTCCATGGTTGACGATCAGTACAAGACCCTTCTCGGAGATGCCCCTCACCAAGTGTGTGGCTGCCTTCTTCACCCACGGTCTCACTGGTAACACTACACGACCTGAAATACATCGTTTTATTTATTTATTTATTTATTAATTCCTAATGTGTGTACGTTGCAATCTGTTCAATTCAGAACAATAAGCAACCCAATGACCCAATGAGATCAGGATGATGTGTATGACATGTAAATGAGGTGTACTTCTTCACCCAGGGTCTCACTGGTAACACTACACGACCTGAAATACATCGTTTTATTTATTTATTTATTTATTAATTCCTAATGTGTGTACGTTGCAATCTGTTCAATTCAGAACAATAAGCAACCCAATGACCCAATGAGATCAGGATGATGTGTATGACATGTAAATGAGGTGTAGTCTTGTACAGACTCAGGTCGACCATTCCTGAGAGAGTATGGTTAATTGAACCCAAACCATCAAAGTACACCCACAACCACTGTCTAGTATTCACCCGGAACCAGGAACCTTCGTCTCCGAAAATCAGCTGTTAAACAGCTGATTTTGGCGACGACTTTACCTCTAGACTAACCCGGTGGGTGAAATACATCGTAGCGAAATTATATTGTTTACTAATTAAATTTATTAGAAGTTAGAATGTATTTTTTTATATTTTATTTTAAAATGCCATTGTTTTCAACAATAGCGTAGATTTTAAATATCTTTTGTACTGTACAGAAATAATCCCTTGGTACCCGCAGGTTTCGGTTATCCGCTGACTTTCTCCGTGGGCCTAAACCTTAAAATACATATGTTTTGTCTCGAGATATTATGTACACACACACAATCACGCACGCGCACGCATATACACACGCGCGTGCACACACAGTCTCTCTCTTCCCCCTCTCTTTCTCTCTCTCTCTCTCTCTCTCTCTCTCTCTCTCTCTCTCTCTCTCTCTCTCTCTCTCTCTCTCTCTCTCATACACACACACACATACACACACACGCACACGCGCGCACACAAACGCAGAGAGAGAGAGAGAGAGAGAGACATGCAGACAAAGCGCGCACACACGCGCAGACCAAACGCTAAAAACATGTTTTTTTGGGTTCAGGGGGTCTGAAACCGTGTAGATCCGGTGAAGAGTGTATTTGTTAAAATCGACATGAAAACAATACTTTCCTTCCTATATATTCATATAGGCAAGAGAAAGTAAAAATAGTATGTAGGTACTTAAATTTAAACTAAAATTCTAAAATTAAGTTGCGGTAGTGTAATTAAGTTTGGTTTTAATGAGATCATTTGCTTTACGGTAACAGAAGCAATTTCTATTGCAGTATTACAAGCCGTAATGCGGTAATACAAAAACAATGCGTTGTGTTTGTCACCAACTTTGCTAAAATTATTGACCTACGCCCACCGCACTAACCCAGTTCGCTTTTTATTACTTTCTTCCAATCTATTTTTTAGCATGGAGAGAGAAATCAACGCAATGATTTAAAAATTTTATACATCCGAATGTCAATTGATTTTCACAGGTAATCGACTCTTGAAGCCAAAAAAAGTTTTCTTTTTAAAGTATGTTCGTTTGCATTTGTCGTGTTAGGTCTTCTCTGATATTCCCCCGCCCAGAATAATTTTTCACATAATTATAAATATTTCGTACGCAACCTTACAGTATTTTTTACGATAAAAACGGCGAAAATATTTTTAAAAAATCTGGTGTGAAACACTCACATGACTTTCTCTTGCCAATGCAAATAATTAACAATAAACCTAACATTAATGATAAAATATTACAAATAAACAAAAAATTAACCTCAATAAACATAACCTAATTTTAATCATGAGTGAATAACGCATAATGAAAATCAACCTCAGTTTGGCTTAAAAATACCGAAATCACTCTTTCACGCTAAACTAGAGTCTGTAGAAAAAAATGCTCTAAATTAAAATTGTAGATCTTTTAATTTCCTACAAATTTGATTATATACACTTTTGTCGTAAAATGCATACTAAGGCCGAAATTTTTAAAAAATCGATTTTTCACACTATTACTCTACTGGGGGTCCCTGTTCAAACTCTTGCCTAATTCACGTCAAATAAAACAGCAGAGCAGCCATCAAATTGGGTAGTTGTCAAAAAAAAAAGGTCGACAAAAAACCAATAAGCACTTTCTTGTTTATATCTATACTAATATAATAAAGAAGAAACGTCTGTTTGTCTGAATGAGGTAATCTCAGAAACTACTCAACTGATTTAAAAAAATCTTTGATTGTTGCATAGCTTAAAGCTTCCTGATCAATATAGGCTATTTTGCAACTTTAAGTAACTTTAATTAAGTGAGTTAAGCAACTTAAACTGTGACGATGTTGCATGTTTTAGTTTATCGGGTGCATAGCACTTTTATTTTTTCCAAGTCCACTGGATGGTGTATTTTTTGGGCTAGAAACACGATTCAACTTTTACATTTCATAGAAAAACGCGAAGAGTAACATTCGATTCCAAAACATTAAAAATTCGGAAATATTCAAAATTGTTATTTTTGTACTGTATTTCATATATTTGTTTTCATTCGACAGGTAGTGAGTGAGTCATATATTTCCAATTGCTCTGCGTAACGCACCCACGTATTACTGTCTCTTATCTCAGCCATATAGGGCCTATCAACTGTCTCTTTCTTTTCCATCGGTATTATCTATGCATTCTATACTTAATTTTGTTAAATTGCAGGGACAATTATCTAAAACGGTGGTCATCGATTTGAGACAAGAGTGCTTCCTTCACTCATGAACAACTTTATGTCGGACTTTCTAGAGCTGGAAGTGCAGAAAAACATTTTATTTTGCTTCCACAGGGCAACAAAACCACAAATATTGTATATAGAGAGGTTTTAAAATAATTTAATGAGGCCTACATTAGCTGCTGTGAAGCGAAGCGAGCGGGGATTGCTAGTACAGTAAAACCTCACTAATTCGGACTAATTGGGGGGAAGTGAAGTCCGAATTATCGCGAATATTTGTTTACATCTAAAAATTCAATAATTTAGGCAATTTAAATTAAAAGAATAAACGTTACTTGTCTGAAATATCGATGTTAAATGAATTTACAGTACAGTACATTGAAAAACAACAAAGTTAAAAGTATAGAAATAAAAATATTTACGGCAGTAAAAATATTGTTAAGTAATAAATGTCCAGGGTAAAATAATATTTAATTAAAACACTGTACTTACGTACCGATTATTTGGCACTTGTTGAAGTAGAGGGTTGACAAATATCCTCAGGGATCATTTGAGGTTGATAAGAAAAAAAATTGTTATTTTTTTCTGTGATTCTTTGCTACACTGTTTTCTTATAACTTGTTGGCGCATCTCTCTTAGGACAAGATAATAGTCATTGAATTCCGGATTGAAGTCAGCAAATTCAATAAGTTCGTCTATGTGGTTTCTCACTTCACTAGCTTATATTGTGGAACGTTTTCTTCACTGAGTAACCAATAATGTATTACAGGATGAAACCATTTTTATTAGACAGTTAAAAGCTATTATTTTTTGAAGTAGCACTTTATTAATTTTTAACTAAAAAACATCTAAAAAAATTAAAAAATCTGGTGTGAAAGACTCACACGACTTTCTCTTGCTAATGCAAATAATTAACAATAAACCTAACAATAGTAATAAAACATTAGAAATAAACAAAAAACTAACCTCAATAAATATAACCTAATTTTAATCATATATGAAAGACGCAAAATGAAAATCCACCTCAGTTTGGCTTAAAAATACGGAAAATCACTCTTTCACACTAAACTACTCTCTGTAGAGAAAAATGCTCTAAATAAAAGTTGTAGATCTTTTAATTTTCTATAAATTTGATTATAAACACTTTTGTCATAAAATGAATACTAAGGCCGAAATCTTTAAAAAAATAGATTTTTCACACATTTTCGTGAGAAAAAACAGAAAATCGCTAATTACCGCTGAACTAAGCGTTATACAAAAAAATGTTTGAAATAAAAGTGGTAGAATTTTAAATTCTCTACATTTTTATTACATAAATTTTTGCGCTATAATACATATTAAAGCCGTAATCTTAAAAAAAAAAACACTTTTTTACGTAAAAACACCCTCACCAAGAATTTCAGCAAACATGGCGCCTACCCTATCTTGAAGAGAATAAAAAATTGAGTAAATGAGGCGATTTTAAAAAAATCGTAGGACCAGTTTTTGAGAAAATCGCAAAAAAGTGAAAAATTATGCGAATACACTACTACTTCCAATTGACCGATTTTGATGAAAATGTTCGTGTCGGGTCCGGTAAGGGTATATAACGTAAGTTTCAAGTTTCAAGTTCGAACAATGTTCCGTTCTTGAGATATTTTGTATACACGCACGCACGCGCGCGCGCACACACACACACACCAATCGCTAAAAACATGTTTTTTGGGTTCAGGGGTCTTAAAACGTATAGATCCGGTGAAGAGTGTATTTTTTAAAATCGACATGAAAACAATACTTTCCTTCCTATATATTCATATAGGCAAGAGAAAATAAAAAGCTGCTCTTCTTAAAGGAGTCCGAAATATCGCGAATTCCGAATTAGTGAAGTTTTACTGTATTTCATAAAAGGCCAGAAAAAGTAAGAGAATTAGGTAGCAACGAAGTTACATTGGATCAACCTTGGTTATGATACAGGTCGAGTGTGATAAGGTATAAATAAATGAAACAGTTGGCAACACTGTTTGTAACATAGTTTGGTATTATAATATGCTAAAGAAAATGCGTTGAGTTGTTCGAGGGAGGCCTACTTTATGAGTAACACCTTTTGACACCAAAACAAAAACCGAATATGGCCTTCAAAGAACAGCTGGTGATACACACTAAGTCAAGTTCAATGCTGAACAAAACAAACTGTTTTTTAATTAACATTATTGTTTTTTTATTTAGTTTCATTATTATTTTTTACTTGCTCTCTCCTATGTGAATATAAAGGAAGGAAAGTATTGTTTTCATGTCGATTTTTCCAAATCAAGTTTTCACCAGATATACACTTTTCAAATGCCCCAAACGGGCAGGTGGAGTGTTATTTTAATTGCACTATATCTGTTTGGTCCAGGGCTAAAATAATAGTTCTGTTTCTTATCACATAGTCAGCCATTTATATGACTGAACTATTGGTATTTAAGAACAGAAGAGGTAGAGGTGTAAAAGACACTAGTCAGAGTTATCTCATCGAGAGTAATGAATTTCACTATGCAGCCAGACCCTGTGGTGAATGAAGTGAAGATGTCATTTGCAGGGTGGAAAGTGAGTGCTTTTCGAAGGGCCTGGCATGCTGATAAGCATACTCTTTCAACTCAGTGAGGAAGGCAATGGTAAACCACCTTACACCTCGTTTTTACTTAATAAAACCTCTAGAGGTTCAAACCAGCCTTTCGGCTGTTGACCTAAACAACAACAACACTTTTCAGACCCCCCGAACCCAAAAAAAAAGTTATTTAGCGATTAGTCTGTGTGTGTGTGTGTGTGTGTATGTGTGTGTGTGCGCGCGCGCGCGCGCACGTGTGTGTGACAAAATATCTCAAAAACGGAACATCGTACGAAGTTGAAACATGAAACTTAAGTTAGGTACCAGTGAAGGACCCGACACGAACATTTTAATTAAAATCGGTCAACCGGAAGTAGTAGTTTATTCGTGTAACTTTTCACTATTTTGTGATTTTCTTAAAAACGGAGTGAGTATTACGGAGGATTACGGAGTGAGATTATCTACTGTCTGTGTGTATAACTTGATGGCCTCCCTCAGAGAGGAGCAGAATCGGCCCGCTACTAGCCTTCTCAAAAACATTTCATTATGTACTTCTACTACTAACTAGTACACTGGAATTGGTACGTAATGAAATGTTATTGAGAATGCTAGTAGCGGGCCGATTCTGCTCCTCTCTGCGGCACGCCATCAAGTTATACACAGACAGTACATACGAAATATCCACAAAATGTGATAAATTATGCTTGTTGTTGTTGTTGTTAAGGTGATCAGCCTGTAGAGGCTGGTTTGAACCTCTAGAGGTTTTACTAAGTAAAACGAGGAGTGAGGTGGTTTACCATTGCCACAACTCACTGAGTGGAAAAGTATGCTTATCAGCATGCCAGGCCCTCTGAAAAGCACAAATTTTCCACTCTGCAAATGACACCTTCACTTCATTCACCACAGGGTCTGGCTGTAAAATGAAATTCATTACTTTCAGAGGAGATAACTCTGATTAGTGTCTTTTACACCTCTACCTCTTTTATTCTTAAACGATTCAGTCATTTAATTGGCTGACCAAGTGATAAGAAACAGAACTATTTATTTTAGCCCTGCAACTAACAGATTGAGTGTAAATAATTTGACTCTCTACCTGTCTGTTATGGGCAGAAATTATGCTTGTTGTTGTTGTTTAGGTCAACAGCCGAAAGGCTGGTTTGAACCTCTAGAGGTTTTACTAAGTAAAAACGAGGAGTAAGGTGGTTTACCATTGCCTTCCTCACTGAGTTGAAAGAGTATGCTTATCAGCATGCCAGGCCCTCCGAAAAGCACTCACTTTCCACCCTGCAAATGACACCTTCACTTCATTCATCACAGGGTCTGGCTGCATAGTGAAATTCATTACTCTCAGAGGAGATAACTCTGACTAGTGTCTTTTACACCTCTACCTCTTCTGTTTTTAAATAGTTCAGTCATGTAAGTGGCTGACTATGTGATAAGAAACAGAACTATTTTTTTTTTAGCCCTGGACCAAACAGATAGAGTGCAAAATTATGCTTAGGGAGGGGAATAACAGAAAATACCCAAATTATTTTCCCTTAATCTGCTAAGGCTACAAAAAAAAATGTTCTGATGCTTATCACATGATCAGCCAATTACATGACTGAAGTATTTAAGAACAGAAGACGTACAGGAGTAAAAGACACAGTCTCCTTTAAAAGTAACTACATTGTTTACTCATGATTAAACATAGGTTATATCGTTAACAAGCAACCCCCGCTCGCTTCACGTCACAGCAGCTAATGTAGGCCTCATTAAATTATTTTAAATCCTCTCTATATACAATATTTGTGGTTTTGTTGCCCTGTGGTTTTGTTGTTTGTTGTGGCAGCAAAATAAATTGTTTTTCTGGACTTCCAGCTCTAAAAAGTCCGACATGTAGTCGTCCATGTGTGAATAGAATCATTTCGTTGTTTGTTTTTAATTAACACTAAACTAGGAACCCCTGCTCACACAAATAAGTAGTTGAAAAATATCATAAGATACCGAAAAGCTACTTGCCGAATCTTGGAGAAGCCCTGGGCTTTCTTACACCACAACTCTTCTACCTTTACTTAATCTGAATCTTGAATGTATCTACTTAATCTTGTTCAATAAAAATCGTAACTTTGATTTAATCACGGGAAAATATTACTTTTTTATAAGTAGTCACCGGACTCTCACGGACCACCCCGAAGGCTCTCACGGACCACCGGTTGGGAAACACTGTCTCAAGGCGATGCCCACCATTTTAAATGTTTGTCCCTGCGATTTAACAGAATTGAATAGAATCATAGAAGAATATATGACTAATTCACTTCCTGTCGAATGAAAACAAATATATGAAATACAGTACAAAATTAAAAATCTGGTGTGAAACACTCACACAACTTTCTCTTGCCAATGCAAATAATTAACAATATAACATAACATTCGTCATAAAACATTAGAAATAAATAAAAAACTAACCTCAAAAAACATAACCTAATTTTAATCATGAGTGAAAGACGCAGTATGAAAATCGAACTCAGTTTGGCTTACAAATACGGAAAATCACTCTTTCGCGCTAAACTAGGCTCTTTAGTGAAAAATGCTTTAAACAAAAGTTGTAGATCTTTTCATTCACTATAAAATTTATTACATACACTTTTGTCGTAAAACGCATTCTAAGGCCGAAATCTTAAAAAAATTTATTTTTCACACGTTTTCGTGAGAAAAAATCAGAAAATCGCTAATTACTGCTAAACTAAGCGTTATACAAAAAAATGTTTGAAATAAAAGTTGTAGAATTTTACATTCTCTACAACTTTTATTACATAAATTTTTGTGCTAAATTGCATATTAAAGCCGTAATCTTAAAAAAAGTATGTTTTTACGTGAAAACAGCCTCACCAAGAATTTCAGCAAACATGGCGCCTACCCTATCTTGTAGAGAATAAAATAATGAGTAAACCAGGCGATTTTAAAAAAAATCGTAGGACCAGTTTTTGAGAAAATCGCAAAAAGTGAAAAATTACACGACTAAACTACTACTTCCGGTTGACCGATTTTGATGAAAATGTTCGTGTCGGGTCCGGTAGTGGTATGTAACTTAAGTTTCAAGTTTCAAGTTCGTACTATGTTCCGTTTTTGAGATATTTTGTATACACACACACACACACACACACAGACACACGGACACACAGACACACACACAGACCAATCGCTAAAAACATGTTTTTTGGGTTCAGGGGGTCTGAAAACGTATAGATCCGGTGAAAACTCGATTTCGAAAAATCGACATGAAAACAATACTTTCCGTCCTATATATTCATATAGGCAAGAGAAAATAAAAATTATGAATATTTCCGAATTTTTAATGTTTTTGGAATCGAATGTTACTCTTCACGTTTTTCTATGATATATAAAAGTTGAAACGTGCTTCTAGCCCAAAAAATACACCATCCAGAGGACTTGGAAAAAATAAAAGTGCTATGCTCCCGATAAAATAAAACATGCGACATCGTCACAACAGTTTAAGTTGCTTAACTCACTTAATTAAAGTTACTTAAAGTTGAAAAATAGCCTATATTGATCAGAAAGCTCTAAGCTATGCAACAATCAAAGAATTTTAAAAATCAGTTCAGTAGTTTCTGAGATTACCTCATTCAAACAAACAGACGTTTCTTTTTTTTATATTAATATATAAGTATAGATTATTTACACTGGCAAGAGAAATTTGTGTGTGTGTGTTTCACGCCAAATGTTTAGCTTTTCAAAAATGAACAAGAAGGAACTGTAAGGATTTGAAGCTCGTACATAGAATAATTCAAAATTGAACTAATTATAGAATTTCATTGGATATAAAAAAAATGTAACTGTAAACAAGTTAAAGTTGTTTTCCTACACAGCTTTCGCGTAACAATTAATTGACTTGTCAAATAAAAAACTGCCAAACAGCTGAGGCTTATAATATTACACAAATATTAGGCCTTGAGGCGTAATGTTTATGAACAAATTCATTATTTTGATGATCTCTCCCCCCCTCTCTCTCTCCCTCTCTTTCTCTCTCCCCTCACTCTCTCTTTCTCTCTCTCTCTCTCTCTCTCGCGCGCACACACACACACTTACACGCGCGCGCGCACACACACACACACACGCGCGCACGCGCGCACACACACACGCGCGCGCGCGCGCGCGCACACACACACACACATAAACAGACACTCTTTCCCTCCGCCCAAACTCCTTTTAAAGATCTATTGTACTGAAGTTCAGGCGTCCTTAGTTTGCTCCAACTGTCAATAAACCAAAGCCAGCTACTGAATGGTGCACGCTAGAGTCCGCGACTTTATGGATGTCGTACCTATTAAGTTAATTATATTTTAAATTATAAGTATTTAAAGTACTTAAAACATCAGCCATGATATGATATAGGCCTAACAATTTCATTTATAAAAATACTTTTATAAGTATTTTGTATTTAAATACTTATGAAATTATTTTGCTGTTACTTTTTAATCAGCGTGTACTCATTTTTACTTTCTTTTCCCTATATGAGTATAAATAGGAAGGAAAGTATTGTTTTTCATGTCGATTTAAGAAATCGAGTTTTCACCGGATCTACACGTATTCAAACCCCCTGAACCCAACAAAACATGTTTTAAACGATTGGTGTGTGTGTGTGTGTGTGTGTGTGTGTGTGTGTGTGTGCGCGTGTGTGTGTGTGTGCGTGCGTGCGTGTGTGTGTGTGTATGTGTGTACGCGCGTGAGTGTGTGTGTGTGTGTGTGTGTGTGTGTGTGTGTGTGTGTGTGTGCGCGCGCGCGCCTACAAATATCTCAAGAACGGAACATCGTACGAACTTGAAACTTAAGTTACATACCACTACCGGACCCGACACAAACGAATTTTCATCAAAATCGGTCAACCGGAAGTAGTAGTTTATTCGTGTAACTTTTCACTTTTTTGCGATTTTCTCAAAAACTGGTCCTAAGATTTTTTTAAAAATCGCCTCATTTACTAAATTTGTTATGCTCTACAAGATAGGGTAGGCACCATGTTTGCTGAAATTTGATTTCGAAAAATTGAATTCAACATTGAATTCGATTTCAAAAAATCGACATGAAAACAATACCTTCCTTCCTATAATACAATCATATAGGCAAGAGAAAGTAAAAATGTACTCCCGTTTTTCGGTTGTTCGTCTTACGGGGGGGCCCGTCGTACAATCGCTATAAATATGTTTTTTGGGTTCAGGGAGGGTGAAAACGTGTAAATCCGGAGTAAACTCGATTCCGAAAAATCGACATGTAAACAATACTTTCCTTCCTTATAGGCAATACTTGCCTATATGAATAGGTTGTTGTTTAGGTCATCAGCCGAAAGGCTGGTTTGAACCTCTAGAGGTTTAACCAAGTAAAACGAAGAGTGAGGTGGTTTACCATTGCCTTCCTCACCGAGTGATAAATTACGCTTATCAGCATGCCAGGCCCTATGAAAAGCACAGTTTTCCACTCTGCAAATGACACCATCACTTCATTTACCACATGGTCTGGCTGTATAATGAAATTCATTACTTTCAGAGGAGACAACTCTGATTAGTGTCTTTTGCACCTCTACCTCATCTGTTCTTTAATGATTCAGTCATTTAATTGGCTGACCATGTGATAAGAAATAGAACTAATTTTTTTAAGCCTTGCAACGGACAGATTGAGTGTAAATAAATTGACACGCCACCTGTCTGTTAAGGGCAGATGAATAGGCAAGAGGAAGTAAAAATTTACTCCCGTTTTCGGTTGCCCGTCTTACGCGGGGGGCGTCGTACAATCGCTAAATAAAAATTTTTTTTGGGTTCAGGGAGGGTGAAAACGTGTAGATCCGGTGTAAACTCGATTCAGAAAAATCGACATGAAAACAATACTTTCTTCCTTATAGGCAATACTTGCATATATAAATAAGCAAGAGGAAGTAAAAATTTACTCCCGTTTTCGGTTCCGCGTCATACACGAGTAAAACGGAATTCATTGATCCCGTTCTGTTTTATTTTTTTGCCCATAACAGACAGGTGGAGAGTCAAATTATTTACTCTCAATCTGTCGTTGCTGGGCTAAAATAAATAGTTCTGTTTCTTATCACATGGTCAGCCAATTAAATGACTAAATCATTTAACAACAGAAGAGGTACAGGTGTACTGTGACACTAATCAGAGTTATCTCCTCAGAAAGTAATGAATTTCATATACAGCCAGACCCTGTGGTGAATAAAGTGAAAGTGTCATTAGCAGAGTGGAAAATATGTGCTTTTCAGAGGGCCCGGTATGCTGACAAGCGTATTTTTCCATTCAATGAGGAAGGTAATTGTAAACCACCTCACTCCTCGTTTTACATAGTAAAACCTCTACAGGTTGAAATCAGCTTTATGGCTGATGACCTAATCAACAACTGTTTTATTTTAATCTATTCTGTACAATCAGGGCGTATGAATTCCGTAACGATGAATCCACACGCTACGTACAAAATCCAAAAATATTTTAACTGATCGCGCGAGCTGCTACCTAACTGAAAAGGTGGAAAACAGAAATAGTTAATAAACGATACAACACTAACCAGGCATCAAATGAACAGTAACTTGTTTACATTAATCATTTCAATCTTAACCAAATCTAAAGGAATCAATAATTATTACGAAATAAGATGTCAAATTTAAATACTAACAGTAAATTTAATCAATTTTTAATTAATCTAAACGAACGACATTTTATAGTTTTCTTGACCGAGCAAAAAATAGTCGACTGAATTTATGGAATAAATTTAGTTACTATAATTGCCGACAGATGTCATAACATCTCCTTTCTAATCAGAGTACAATTTTCGATTTTCTATTAACTTGGTCAAAAAATCTGATGTGAAACTTTTTTTACTTTCTCTTGCCTATATGAATATATAGGAAGGAAA
The DNA here is from genome assembly GCA_035578175.1 of Catonia carolina. Lineage (NCBI taxonomy): Eukaryota > Metazoa > Arthropoda > Insecta > Hemiptera > Achilidae > Catonia > Catonia carolina. The sequence continues at coordinate 110,767,272 of JAQMRL010000003.1, forward strand.
GTATTGTTTTCATGTCGATTTTTCGAAATCGAGTTTTCACCGGATCTATACGTTTTCAGACCCCCTGAACCCAAAAAACATGTTTTTAGCGATTGGTCTGTGTGTGTGTCTGTGTGTGTGTGTGTGTGTCTGTGTGTGTGTCTGTGTGTGTGTGTGTCTGTGTGTGAACAGAATATCTCAAGAACGGAACATCGTACGAACTTGAAACTTGAAACTTAAGTTACATACCACTACCGGACGCGACACGAACATTTTCATCAAAATCGGTCAACCGGAAGTAGTAGTAACTTAGTTTATTCGTATAATTTTTCAGTTTTTTGCGATTTTCTCAAAAACTGGTCCTACGATTTTTTTTAAAATCGCCTATTTTACTCAATTTTTGATTCTCTACAAGATAGGGTAGGCGCCATGTTTGCTGAAATTCTCGGTGAGGCTGTTTTCACGTAAAAACGTTGTTTTTTTAAGATTACGGCTTTAATATAAATTTTAGCGCAAAAACTTATATAATAAAAGTTGTAGAGAATTTAAAAACCTACAACTTCTGTTTCAAACATTTTTTTGTATGACGCTTAGTTTAGCAGTAATTAGCAATTTTCTGATTTTTTCTCACGAAAACGTGTGAAAAATCGATTTTTTAAAGATTTTGGCCTTAGTATGCATTTTACGACAAAAGTGTATATAACCAAATTTATAAAAAATTAAAAGATCTACAACTTTTATTAAGAGCATTTTTCTCTAAAGAGCCTAGTTTAGAGAGAAAGAGTGATTTTCCGTATTTTTAAACCAAACTGAGTTCGAATTTCATTTTGCGTGTTTCACTCATGATTGAAATATGGTTATATTTTTGAGATTAGTTGTTTGTTTATTTCTAATGTTTTATTACTAATGTTAGGTTTATTGTTAATTATTTATATTGGCAAGAGAAAGTTGTGTGAGTGTTTCACACCAGATTTTTTTTGTGTAGTATTACTTTCTCTTGCTTATATGAATATATAGGAAGGAAAGTATTGTTTTCATGTCGATTTTTCGAAATCGAGTTTTCACCGGATCTATACGTTTTCAGACCCCCTGAACCCAAAAAACATGTTTTTAGCGATTGGTCTGTGTGTGTGTCTGTGTGTCTGTGTGTCTGTGTGTGTGTGTGTGTGTGTGTGAACAGAATATCTCAAGAACGGAACATCGTACGAACTTGAAACTTGAAACTTAAGTTACATACCACTACCGGACGCGACACGAACATTTTCATCAAAATCGGTCAACCGGAAGTAGTAGTTTATTCGTATAATTTTTCAGTTTTTTGCGATTTTCTCAAAAACTGGTCCTACGATTTTTTTTAAAATCGCCTATTTTACTCAATTTTTTATTCTCTACAAGATAGGGTAGGCGCCATGTTTGCTGAAATTCTGGGTGAGGCTGTTTTCACGTAAAAACGTTGTTTTTTTAAGATTACGGCTTTAATATAAATTTCAGCGCAAAAACTTATATAATAAAAGTTGTAGAGAATTTAAAAACCTACAACTTCTGTTTCAAACATTTTTTTGTATAACGCTTAGTTTAGCGGTAATTTGCGATTTTCTGTTTTTTTTCTCACGAAAACGTGAGAAAAATCGATTTTTTTAACATTTCGGTCTTAGTATGCATTTTACGACAAAAGTGTATATAATAAAAGTTATAGAAAATTAAAAGATCTACAACTTTTGTTTAGAGAATTTTTCTCTACAGAGCCTAGTTTAGTGTGAAAGTGTGATTTTCCGTTTTTTTTAAGCCAAATTGAGTTCGATTTTCATTTTGCGTCTTCCACTCATGATTAAAATAAGGTTATGTTTTTGAGGTTAGTTGTTGTTTATTTTTAATATTTTATTAATAATGTTAGGTTTATTATTAATTATTTGCATTGGCAAGAGAAAGTTGTGTGAGTGTTTCACACCAGATTTTTTTACATTCTCTTTCCTATATGCATATATAGGAAGGAAAGTATTGTTTTCATGTCGATTTTTTGAAAACGAGTTTTCACCGGATCTACACGTTTTCAGACCCCCTGAAACCAAAAATCATGTTTTTAGCGATGGTCTGTGAGTGTGTGTGTGTGTGTGTCTGTGTGAACAGAATATCTCAAGAACGGAACACCGTACGAACTTGAAACTTGAAACTTAAGTTACATACCACTACCGGACCCGACACGAACATTTTCATCAAAATCTGTCAACCGGAAGTAGTAGTTTATTCGTGTAATTTCTCACTTTTTTGCGATTTTCTCAAAAACTGGACCTACGATTTTTTTAAACATCGCCTGGTTTATTCAATTTTTTATTCTCTACAAGATAAGGTAGACGCCATGTTTCCTTAAATTCTTGGTGCGGCTGTTTTTACGTAAAAAAATTTGTTTTTTTTAAGATTACGGCTTTAATATGCATTTTAGCGCAAAACTTTATAAAACAAAAGTTGTAGAGAATTTAAACTTCTACAACTTTTATTTATAATTTTTTTTTGTATAATGCTTAGTTTAGTAGTAATTAGCGATTTTCTGTTTTTTTCTCACGAAAACGTGTGAAAAATCGATTTTTTTAAGATTCCGGCTTTGGTATGCATTTTACGACATAAGTGAATATAATTAATTTTGTCGGAAATAAAAAGATCTACGACTTTTATTTTAAGCATTTTTGTCTACAGTGCCTAGTTTAGTGTAAAAGAGTGATTTTCCGTATTTTTAATCCGAATCGAGTTCGATTTTCAGTTTGCGTCTTTCAGTCATGATTAAAATAAGGTTATATTTTTAGAGGTTAGTTTTTTGTTTATTTCTAATGTTTTATTACTAATGTTAGGTCATATTGTTAATTATTTGCATTGGCAAGAGAAAGTTGTGTGAGTGTTTCACACCAGATTTTTTAAAATTCCTAATATGTGTACGTTGCAATCCGTTCAATTCAGAACAATAAGCAACCTCATGACCCAATGAGATGAGGATGATGTGTATGACGTGTAAATGGGGTATAGTCTTATACAGATTCAGGTCGACCACTCCTGAGAGAGTATGGTTAATTGAACACCAACCATCAAAGTACACCCCCCTAACCACTGTCTAGTATTCAAATCCGTAAAAAAGTAACTACCTCTCACCGTCACCCCTTCTAATTAATCATTTACTGTGTTGGCGGCTTCAATACTTCTTCCGGCTGTTGTCAGCGCGGTAAGCCCTTTGGCGGCATAGCGACAAACCTTTCGGCTCCCCACCGACAGAGGCCTTTGCCATCAAGGTCAAACAAGAAGCCGCCTCCTACCACAGCGCTCTCGGCGACTATAAAAAGAGAGCTGCAATGAGCCGAGCGATTCAATTCCGATTAAGACACCGAGAGATTCTCTTCCACCAGACAGCAGACGAGATGTCCACCACGGCACACGGCTGCCGGACTCCAGCGAAGACTAATCGGCGACACCGTAAGAGAGAAGATGATGCTTCCGCTCGCCGACCCGTCACAACCGCTGACGCCAGCGATGCCCACAGCGGTCCCTCGACCGAGCCTTACGCCCACCAGACCCAAAGAAGCAGCCATCGACGCACTACTGCGAGGGAAGAAGATGATGTCTCCGCTGGACGACGACACGCTGTGTCGACCAGCTTCTCGTCGCAGCCACGCGCTGCCTACATCGGTGTCCTTCGAGACCGGCACAACTATCCTTCTCAGGACCAATTCATTAAGGTTTTCACCGGCCCTGACAGATAAGGTTACCCACTTAATGTCACCCACCATCCGGTAACATACCTTTACGAGGATTTGAACCAGGAACCTTCGTTTCCGAAATTTACTAATAGGTTTAAAAGACGATTTGTACAATCATTGCGGCGTTCAAGTTACAAGACGTGTACTCTAACGCTATGTACAAACTCCAAAATTTATAAAAAATTTCAGCAGCAAAATTACTTAAAAAATAAGTTGAGAGGCGGCCTTATTAAAAAAATTGTTCGGTAACCCAAATCAAGAATGAATTAAAAGAAACATTAACACTTATATTAGACTCAGTTTAAGTGTAGACTAAACAATATTATTAGAAAATTGGGTTTTAGAATTAAAAGGAACAGTGAAACAACTTACATTTTTTTACTTTCTCTTGCCTATATGAATATATAGGAAGGAAAGTATTGTTTAAATGTCGATTTTTCGAAATCGAGTTTTCACCGGATCTATACGTTTTCAGACCCCCTGAACCCAAAAAACATGTTTTTAGCGATTGGTCTGTGTGTGTGTCTGTGTGTGTGTGTGTGTGTGTGTGTGTGTGTGTGTGTGTGTGTGTGTGTGTGTGTGTGTGTGTGTGTGTGTGTGTACAAAATATCTCAAAAACGGAACATCGTACGAACTTGAAACTTGAAACTTAAGTTACATACCACTACCGGACCCGACACGAACATTTTCATCAAAATCGGTCAACCGGAAGTAGAAGTTTATTCGTGTAATTTTTCACTTTTCTGCGATTTTCTCAAAAACTAGTCCTACGATTTTTTTTAAAAATCGCCTGGTTTACTCAATTTTTTATTATCTACAAATAAAATAAACGCCATGATTGCTGAAATTCTTGGTGAGGCTGTTTTTACGTACAAAAAGTGTTTTTTTAAGATTACCGCTTAAATATGTATTTAGCGCAAAAATTTATATAATAAAAAATGTAGAGAATTTAAAATTCTACAACATTTATTTCAAACATTTTTTGGTGTAACGCTTAGTTTAGCAGTAATTAGCAATTTTCTGTTTTTTTCTCACGAAAACGTGAGAAAAATCGATTTTTTTAAGATTTCGGCCTTAGTATGCATTTTACGACAAAAGTGTATATAATAAAATTTATAGGAAATTAAAAGACCTACAACTTTTATTTGAAGCATTTTTCTCTACAGAGCCTAGTTTAGTGTGAAAGTGTGATTTTCCGTTTTTTTTAAGCAAAATTGAGTTCGATTTTCATTTTGCGTCATTCACTCATGATTAAAATAAGGTTATGTTTTTGAGGTTAGTTTTTGTTTATTTCTAATATTTTATTAATAATGTTAGGTTTATTATTAATTATTTGCATTGGCAAGAGAAAGTTGTGTGAGTGTTTCACACCAGATTTTTCTTCCTGGAAAATGGCCTACTGAATTTATGTAATCAAAACTAGTTTCTCCGACTACTGACAGATGCCACTACATGCGTCATATCTAAACAGAGTACGATTACAATTTTCTGCAGCACCCTTTTAAAATAAAAATCTGGTGTGAACACTCACACAACTATCTCTTGCCAATGCAAATAATGACAAATATAACATAAAAATAGTAATAAAATATAATAAATAAACTAACCTAAAAAAACAACCTTATTTTAATCATGAGTGAAAGACGCAAAATGAAAATCAACTTTAGTTTGGCTTAAAAATACGGATAAACTCTTTCACGCTAAACTACAGTAGGCTCTGAAGAGAAACATACTTTAAATAAAAGTCGTAGATCGTTTAATTTCCTATAAATTTTATTGTATACACTTTTGTCGTTAAATGCATACTAAGGCTAAAATCTTCAAAAATCGATTTTTCACACTGTCACCGGATAGCGACATTAAGTGGCAAACCTTATTAGTTTGGTGGCCCTGAAAAGGGCCGTTTAAGTGGTGGTCGTCTTGGAGAGGCGTCGGTCGTCGTCGTCGTGGCGGTCGAGGAGTTGGGCGACACGGTGTGTCATCTTCTTCCCTCGCAGTAGTGCGTCGATGGCTGCTTCGTCGGCTCCGGTGGGCGTAAGGCTCGGTCGAGGGACCGCTGTGGGCATCGCTCGCGTCAGCGGGCGATGACGGTCCGGTCGACGGCTTACGGTGACGGGTCGGCGAGCGGAAGCATCATTTTCTCTCTTGCGGGGTCGTCGATTAGTTCTCGCTAAGGTCCGGCAGCCGTGTGTCGTGGTGGACGTCTTGTCGTCGTCTGGATCGGTAGTGAATTCTTCGGTGTCTTGATCAGAATTGAATCGCTCGGCTCAGTGCAGCGCTCTTTATATAGTCGCCGAGAGCGCTGTGGTAGAGAGCGGCTACTGGCTTGGCCTTGATGACAAAGGCCTCTGTCGGTGGGGAGCCGAAAGGTTTGTCGCCATGCCGTCAAAGGGCCTACCGCGCCGACAAAGGCCGGAAGATGTATTCAAGGCCGGCAGCAGGGGTGGCGGTGACAACACGTTTTCGTGAGAAAAAACAGAAAATCGCTAATTAACGCTAAACTAAGCGTTATACAAAAAAATGTTAAAAACAAAAGATGTCAGATTCTAAATCCTCTACATTTTTTATTATATAAATTTTTGCGCTTACAATTTTCTGCAATTTTTTTGAGGTTAGTTTATTTATTATATTTTATTACTAATTTTAGGTTAAATTGGTCATTATTTGCATTGGCAAGAGAAAGTTGTGTGAGTGTTTCACACCGGATTTTTATTTTGAAAGGGTGCTGCAGAAAACTGTAATAAGCGCAAAAATTAAGGCGTTAATATGCATTTTGTACATTAACGACTCTCGTGTAACCTTGAGGGAATTCGGATTTGATATTGGCATACACAAAACGGAAAAGACCCCTAGCAGATCGAGTGCAAATAATTTAACACCTCACCTACGTGTTATCGGCAATTTTATTTCATTATACATTTATACAGGGCAAGAGAAAGAAAAATCCTGATGATAAAATTATGTTTATTATGACCAAAAAATCTGGTGTGAAACACTCACACAACTTTCTCTTGCCAATGCAAATAATTAATAATGAACCTAACATTAGTAATACAACTTTAGAAATAAACAAAAAACTAACCTCAAAAAACATAACCTTATATTAATCATTAGTGAAAGACGCAAAATAAAATTCAACCTCAGTTTGGCTTAAAAAAAACGGAAAATCACACTTTCACGCTAAACTAGGCTCTGTAGAGAAAAATTCTCTAAACAAAAGTTGTAGATCTTTTAATTTTCTATAACTTTTATTATATACACTTTTGTCGTAAAATGCATACTAAGACCGAAATGTTAAAAAAAATCGATTTTTCTCACGTTTTCGTGAGAAAAAAACAGAAAATCGCAAATTACCGCTAAACTAAGCGTTATACAAAAAAATGTTTGAAACAGAAGTTGTAGGTTTTTAAATTCTCTACAACTTTTATTATATAAGTTTTTGCGCTAAAATTTATATTAAAGCCGTAATCTTAAAAAAACAACGTTTTTACGTGAAAACAGCCTCACCGAGAATTTCAGCAGACATGGCGCCTACCCTATCTTGTAGAGAATAAAAAATTGAGTAAAATAGGCGATTTTAAAAAAAATCGTAGGACCAGTTTTTGAGAAAATCACAAAAAACTGAAAAATTATACGAATAAACTACTACTTCCGGTTGACCGATTTTGATGAAAATGTTCGTGTCGCGTCCGGTAGTGGTATGTAACTTAAGTTTCAAGTTTCAAGTTCGTACGATGTTCCGTTCTTGAGATATTCTGTTCACACACACACACACACAGACACACAGACACACACACAGACCAATCGCTAAAAACATGTTTTTTGGATTCAGGGGGTCTGAAAACGTATAGATCCGGTGAAAACTCGATTTCTTAAAATCGACATGAAAACAATACTTTCCTTCCTATATATTCATATAGGCAAGAGAAAGTAAAAAACTAACCTCAAAAAACATAACCTTATATTAATCATTAGTGAAAGACGCAAAATAAAATTCAACCTCAGTTTGGCTTAAAAAAAACGGAAAATCACACTTTCACGCTAAACTAGGCTCTGTAGAGAGAAATGCTTTAAATAAAAGTTGTAAATCTTTTTATTTCCTATAAAATTTAATATATACACTTTCATCGTAAAATGCATTCTAAGGCCGAAATCTTAAAAAAATCAATTTTTCACACGTTTTCGTGAGAAAAAATCAGAAAATCGCTAATTACTGCTAAACTAAGCGTTGCACAAAAAAATTTTCGAAATAAAAGTTGTAGAATTTTAAATTCTCTACATTTTTTAGTATATAAATTTTTGCGCTATAATAAATATTTAAGCCGTAATATTAAAAAAACACTTTTTTTACGTAAAAACACCCTCACCAAGAATTTCAGATATAATGGCGCCTAGCCTATCTTGTAGAGAATAAAAAATTGAGTAAACCAGGCGATTTTTAAAAAAAATTGTAGGACCAGTTTTTGAGAAAATCGCAAAAAAGTGAAAAATTATACGAATAAACTACTACTTCCAGTTGACCGATTTTGATGAAAATGTTCGTGTCGGGTCCGGTAGTGGTATGTAACTTAAGTTTCAAGTTCGTACGATGTTCCGTTCTTGAGATATTCTGTTCACACACACGCGCGCGCGCGCGCACACACACACCCACACGCATATACACGCGCGCGCACACACACACAGGCACACACGCAGACCAATCGCTAAAAACAGGTTTTTTGGGTTCAGGGGGTCTGAAAACGAGTAGATCTGGTGAAAACTCGATTTTGAAAAATCGACATGAAAACAATTCTTTCCTTCCTATATATTCATATAGGCAAGAGAAAGTAAAAAAAAACGCATTTGTTAATGAGTTAGTTGAAAGCAATAAAACGGACACTATTTATAGAGTTAATCGGTAGGCAATGATGAGGCACGACTAAAATGTCACTTAGCAAGCTCTCTCTCCTTCATCAACGTGTGTGTGTGCGAATGCATAAATATATTCTTAACCCATATTAAGTTGTCCTTTCTGTCACACTCTATCAGTTCTCTCTGTCTATTGTTGTGATGCGTATTAATAATGAATGGATGAAGAAGGCTTTCTACTTGAAATGGTATTGTGAAATTCTTCTTCTGTAAGGCCATACATCGTAGAATACTTTATCACAACATACACATCGAACGACCCCACCAATCATTGCTTTCACTCCCTTTTCTGTTTTTTCTACCTATGGTGTAGCAGTCGAGTACTAAACAAGTTCGCTATAGTCCATGTAATTTTAATAGAAGCACTAATTTTAATAGTGCACTGTACACGTTCCCTCTACTTGCCTCCTCCATTTATTCCGAGTAGTCAAGATATGTAGTCTACTGGTTGTTAGAAAAGTATGCCTCTAAACTAGGATAACTATACAGAAGTTCTTTAAAGTAATTATACACACTGTTAATGAAGTTTTTAGATTGGCTTCGTGAATCTCGTTTTTCACTCATCGTTGACCGGTACTGCGTACACTTTAATCTCTTGTGCACTGAACGGAAACTCAAACTGAACTGGTGAATTTATTTGAACTATAATATAATCATATTCATTTATACAAGACTATGTACATTTTTATTTATGTCTTCAAAATAGAAACAGCCTTACATTTTGTGTTGACAGTTATTAAAGCAAACACTGCAGAGTATAATACAATCTGTAATTAATTAACTAAAAGAATTTGACATTCTGATTTATAAAGTACGTATTTATTTTGACATTAAAGTAATATATCAATAAAAGTAAAAATTAAAAATAGATGGTGATTTGTGCCTATTGCTCATTTGTTTATAATCAAGAGTATGGAAGTAGTAGTACGTTTTGCAGCACACTATACAAACTGCTGCAACCACTTTACATGTGTGGGAGTGAAAATACTTTTTACGGAAGCTTCTATTGAAATTACATGGACTATAGTTAATGGGATATTGAATGATGAATTTGACTGAAAATTTTGATTTTCAGTTTTTTATGTTTTTCAATAGTTTACACCTAGACGTAACCACAACAACTTTAAATTACAACAAAATATTATTTTAATGAAATAAAAATCTGGTGTGAAACACTCACACAACTTTCTCATGCCAATGCAAATAATTAACAATAATCCTAACGTTCGTAATAAAATATTAAAAATAAACAAAAAACTAACCTCCCAAAACATAACCTTATTTTAATCAAGAGTGAAAGACGCAAAATGAAAATCGACCTCAGTTTGGGTTAAAAATACAGGTTTCAAGTACGTACGATGTTCCGCTCTTGAAATATTCTGTTCACACACGCGCACGCGCGCGCACACACACACACACACACACAGAGACAGACAGACCAATCGCTAAAAACATGTTTCTTGGGTTCAGGAGATGTGAAAACATGTAGTTCCGGTGAAAACTCGATTTCGAAAAATCGACATGAAAACAATACTTTCCCTCCTATATGTTCATACAGACAAGAGAAAGTAAAAAATGAACAAATGGTAGGTAGAATTCTATAATTATTCTATAATTCTATAATTATTATATTCTATAATTCCTTTGCAGGAAATCTAACCCAGGATTTTATGTAAATCAGTTTATTGTAATTACAAAACAACTGCGCCATGAAGGCGGTTGGAAGTTATTATCTGTTGTGTGTAGGCCAATACGCGTACAGTATTATCAGATGCAAGTCGCACAAGATTCCAAGTGACATTGAAATTGTGTATACGGTTAGTAAACAGCGAACAGTTCGGATTGACTCAGCCGACGACGTCACTCAAATAGGCACAGGTAATGATCGATTAGCCTATTTTTTATTACGCTGTAATTACTCTTGATTAAAATGTGCAATCGATTTGATTAAATTTACACTTTACACATTATGCTTCAATTAAAAAACTGAAGCTGCTATTCCAGGTTTCTGGAATCACCACGATAAAAGTGAATAAATCAACATGATATATTTCTTTATAATTTGACCGATTTTATGACAAAAATCTGGTGTAAAACACTCACACAACTTTCTCTTGCCAATGCAAATAATGACCAATATAACCTAACATTAGAAATAAACAAAAAACTAACCTCAAAAACATAACCTTATTTTAATTATGAGTGTGTCACCGCCACCCCTTCTAATTAATCATTTACTGTGTTGCCGGCTTCAATAGTTCTCCCGGCCTTTGACGGTATAGCGACAAACCTTTCGGCTGCGCACCGCAAAGGCCTTTGTCGTCAATGTCCAGCCAGTAGCCGCTCTCTAACACAGCGCTCCCGGCAGCTATAGAAAGAGCGCTGCACTGAGCAGGAATTCAATTCCGATCAAGACACCGAGGGATTCACTTCCACCAGACAGCAGACGAGACGTCCACCACGGCACACGGCTGCCGGACTACAGCGAAGAATAATCGACGACCCCGCAAGAGAGAAGATGATGCTTCCGCTCGCCGACCCGTCACCGTAAGCCGTCGACCGGACCGTCATCGCCCGCTGACGCGAGCGATACCCACAGCGGTCCCTCGATCGAGCCTTACGCCCACCGGACCCGACGAAGCAGCCAACGACGCACTACTGCGAGGGAAGAAGATGACGTCTCCGCTGGACGACGACACGCCGTGTCGCCCAGCCTCCGACCGCCACGACGACTACGACAGACGACTACCGCTTAAACGGCCCTTTTCAGGGCTACCAAATTAATAAGGTTAATGTCGCCATCCGGTGACAAGTGAAAGACGGAAAATGAAAATCGACCTCAGTTTGGCTTAAAAATACGGAAAATTACTCTTTAACGCTAAACTAGGCTCTGCAGAGAAAAATGCTGTAAATAAAAGTTGCAGATATTTTAATTTCCTATAAGTTTGATTGTATACACTTTTGTCGTAAAATGCATTCTAAGGCCGAAATATTTAAAAAATCGATTTTTCACACGTTTTCGTGAGAAAAAAACAGAAAATCGCTAATTACCGCAAAACTAAATGTTACACAAAAAAATTTGGAATAAAACTTGTAGGATTTTAATTGTCTACATTTTTTATTATATAATTTTTGCGCTAAAATGCATATTAAAGCCGTAATCTTATGAAAACAATTTTTTACGTGAAAACGGCCACACCAAGAATTTCAGCAAACATGACCCCTACCTTATCTCGTAGAGCATAAAAAATTTAGTAAACCAGGCGATTTTTAAAAAAGTGGTAAGACCAGTTTTTGAAAAAAAATCGCAAAAAAGTGAAAAATTACACGAATAAACTACTAGTTACTTCCGGTTGACTGATTTTGATGAAAATATTCGTGTCGGGTCCCCGGTAGTGGTATGTAACTTAAGTTTCAAGTTCATACGATGTTCCGTTCTTGAGATATTCTGTTCACACACACACACGCGCGCGCGCGCGCACACAAATTGCTAAAAACATGTTTTTGAGTTCAGGGGGTCTGAAAACGTGTAGATCCGGTGAAAACTTGATTTGGAAAAATCGTCATGAAAACAATTCTTTCCTTCCTATACATTCATATTGGCAAGAGTGTAACGTATAAGTAGTTTTTCTATAGTTAATTTTTTTTTAGTAGATATTTCATTATATTTTTCCTCGAATACTTATTTCCTTTATTTTTGTAGATTCTTTATTGGTAATTTCTTTCTTTTCTTTCTAATGCTTTCGACCCTATGGTTATGTTAGATTTTTCTGTTCGGTTAATATTAGGGTGGTGAATTTTATTATTTTCTTTGTAGGCAGTTTTGAATATGCTCTACCCCTCCTACCCTGCTTTGTCTGAGGTCGTCAACATCTTTGGGTGTGTACGTGCTGTTTTGGTTGTAAGCAGACATCGTATGATCTGTTGGAAGGCTGTCATTGGTTGGTTTATATCGCGTGATCCACTTCAGCCCCTTGTTTGGGGGAACTTGCTTATTAGTTAGCCCTGTTGTATTGTAGCTCTCGTCCGATGAAGAAGCACAAAGTTAATGTTTAATGCCTTCATAGGCTAAGTAAAATGTGGTATCAGTATATTTAATATTGTCTTTATTTTGACCTAAATGTATCGTAATTGTTAATTATAATCTTCAAATGTTGTTGGCAGTAATTTTGTGCGTTATTTCACCATGAGATAGTATTTATTGGATTGCTTCCTTATTGTTACGTGTGCGCGTCACAGCGGAAATTATTGGGTGAGTTGAAATCCTTTGTTTTGAATAAGTTATATGTGTATTGTTTTTGTCTTTTATCTTGTGAAAGTAGGGAAGGATTATGATTCTGGGACACACGAATCTCGTTGTTATTTGAATTCAAAAAATTGGTTTATTATTTTTATACTGTAATGGCGTCATAAAATTGTAAAGTTTTTTGATGTCTTCTATTTTCTATAATCTAAAGTAAAGTACCTTTTGGGAAATTTATCTTTTGTTTTGTCTTGTTTTTGCTTTTGGCAAATTATTTTGTAAACTTAAATCTTGGATATGTTTGACCTACCAAACAGTATATCCTGCTATCACTTTGGAAATTGTGCCCTTAATAATGTTCTTATAATGTAATGGACTGAGAGAGATTTTTTTTTGTAAACTCTTGTATCATGTTAATTGTATTTGGTTTTAATCTGTAAAAAAAAAGTAGAGGCGAGTCCCGGGGGGGGGAGACCCGTTGTGTTTTTATTTCTGTTTGTACAGAAATCTGTTTTGTTGTTTCAGAAAAATGTATTCAGGAATGTATTCACAAATCCAAAAAAAAAAATGTATTCACAATTCCATTGAGATGTATTTAGTAATCCATTTGAGATGTATTAATGTATTTGGATATTCAGTGAAATGTTTTCATGTTTTCAAATCAATTAAGATGTATTCAACTGTAATCTTGTAAAAGTATACCAAGGAATTGAATGTGAAACCGACTTGAGGATGGATTAACACGAGTATATTTGCCCAATATTCCGTAGCAGTGTTTCTTATAAATGGGAAGTACAATTGAATTTATATTTAATTTTATTTTGTTTTGATGAACACTTAAGTTTGTTAACATAAATTTATATATGGTCTTAATTATCATTTTCTATTTGCTGGATCCTGCAAAGTAGCTTCGCTTATTTGTATTATTTTTAAAAACTTACATTTCATTCAGTAAATTTTTGTCAACAACATAAAAGTTTTTATTTTTATTTTCTTTTCTCCCAAAGTGTCTAGTTTTTAAGGTGATTATCTCATTTCTGGAAATCCTTTTCCAGAATGAAAGTTCTGGACCAATTCAGTGTTAGGTTTTCAATAGGTTATAAAAGGAAGCACGGTTCAGTAAATTTTTCCAATATTTAATATTATATTATAATTTATAATTATTAATTTTATAAACAGTAATGTTTTCTTTTACTAAGTGAAAAAGGTATTTATAGGTTAGGTTCTCTGGTTTTATTGTTAATAATCAGTAGCGTTTGGTTTTTTTTAATATTTACCTTCTTAGATTTTACTACTTTGGGAGTTTATGTAAGTTAATGTATTTAAAATTTTGTATATGTGATTATGTGTTGACATCTTATTTTAATGTTTCAGAAGTAAATCTAAAAACTGCTGTAATTCTCTCATTCTATTACAAATTTGAGAACGGTGTGTCCGAGATCATTTGTCCTGTTTGTGAGTTGTGGCTGACAACTTATGGCACAGCTGTCTCTGTCAAGTTTTGGGTTTGTTACCGGAGATTGGTCAGTTATATATTTTATTATTTTATTTGTCTATTTTAAAATTGTGTTTGTTTGGTAAAGTGTCAGTGCTAGTTTTGAGGTTAGAATTGTGTTTCTGTAGTGTTTACTTCGTAATTTGCTGGTGTTTATATTTCAAGTTTATTATTTCGAAATGGAATCCATTTCTGAGATTTCGTATAAGGCGGTAGTTCCGGAGTGTTTGGTAAAAAGTGAACTAATTTTCGAATTTAAAATTAGAAACATTGAGTTTCCCGCAAACGTCGCAGAGGCCCGTATTAAATTAAATCAGGCTATTAAGAATAAGGCCAAAATTCTGTCTCCTGTTTTTGATGGTTATGACGTCGAAGGTGAATATGAATATTTAAACTCTGAAATTCCTTTGTTTATTGATCAAATTAACGAGTATGATAAAGTAGCTTGTTCGACCACTGAAGCCAAAAAAATTCGGGTACGTTACGCCCATTTGAGCAATAGGCTCTCTTCTTTGTGCTGGTTCTTAAATGAACACCCTGATTGTGAGTATAAAAATGATTTTAGTCTTTGGGTTGCGTCTATTAAAGAAAGTATGGAGAGTTTTGAGGTGTTTTTAGCTCAAAGTAAGCCCCCAAGTCGTTCCACTACTCCATTAGTGGTTAGTACTGTTGCGAGTACCAATGTTGTGGGTACTGCCCAAAGTAATAACGTAGTTAGTACTGACGAATTATTTCCACCTTTACCGAATGTTAATTTTACCACTGTAAATCCTGGACATACTAATACTGCTTTGTCTTATTCACAAAATGTTTTTCAACCTATCGCTTCAACTAGTGTAGTTCCTAGTCTTGTTAATGTGTCGTCTCCGTATGCGAAAATGCCTAACCCGGCCGCTCATTTTCTATCTAAGTTAAGGGTGACCAATGGATTATCGTTGCCCGACTTGTTCGAGTTTATTAAGTGTGCTTTTAATCTGAAGGATTCATTGAATATTTCTGATTCACATGTTTTACAATTATTGTTTCCGTATACTTCTGGAATTCTGGCCGATAAAGTTAATTGTGCCCTTCGTGTTCTGTCTAATTTTGATACCTTCCATGCGGACGTCATATTTTCTTTAATTCCTAATAGGTTGTTGGCTAATATTGTTCAGAGTAAATTTTATCGTTTACAGTCTTCTTCAGAAACACTTTCTGAATTTATGGTGTCAATTAAAGAAACGGCGAGAATACTGCGTTTAAATAAATCTGAGGAAGAAATTGTTGATACTATTATTGAGGGTTTAAATCCTGCAGAACGGTCTAGAATTGTATTTTCCTTTAAGCCTCGAAATTTTGTTGAATTAGAAAGTTTGTGTGTTAAGTCACAGAATGTTTTGTTTTGTGATCAGCAAAGGGCTGCTTTTGAATCTTTTTATAATAACCCAGGTCGTTCGCATAATAGACCAAGGCCTTTACTGAGTTTTAATCCTACGATAGGTCCTAGAGCAATTGTTGCAGGTCCTCGACAAGTAAATCCTTCATTTCAACCCAGATTCAATAATAATAATAATAGATCTCGTAATACTGTTCAGTTTAATAATGTTAATTCTAAATTTAAAGAGTTTGTATGTTTCAAATGTAATAAAAAGGGTCATATAGCTACTCAGTGTAGAAATTCTGGCGATAGTTCAAAAAACTAGGTTGCCGAGGGATAGTTGGGGTCCCGAAGAAAAATAGAATTACCCATAAAAGTAATTATAAATGTAAAGGTTCCGTGTATAGAAAAAGAAAGTTTAATAAGATTTGTGCTATTCCTGCTAAAAATAATATGTCTTATCCTTTAATTGAAGTAAAAATTCCTAACGTAAAAGGAAATGTTTGTTCTTTAATAGATACTGGTTCCTGTAGAAGTTTTATTCATTCTTCTGTTGTTAATAAAATTTTATCGCTGAAAAATGTGGAGATAAAATCTTGTAGGTTAGATTGTGTTACTGCTAACTCGTCTAAATTGGTAATTAAACATTCTATTGATCTAAAAGTAATTGTTGATAAATTTTCGTGGAGATTTACCTTTTTGATTGCTGATTCTATTCCTGGAGAAATTATTCTTGGTATTGATTTTATCAAAATGTCACAATTGGTTCCTGATCTTAATTCTAAAATTTGTTATTTTAAATTCTCTCCCAAGGTAAAAATTCCTTTTATTCATACTAATGTTGTGGAGAATGGTGTTAATGTTTCTAATGTCAAAAATGGTTCTTATTCTGAAATTTCTTTATCTCATCTTTCTAAGAGCCAACAGGATAAGTTATACTTTGTATTAAACAAGTTTCCTCATGTGTTAACCAAAAAGTTAGGTTTAACGAATAAAACTGAATACCAGATACGTTTAAAATCTGATGTAGTTGTTAAATCCCATCCGTACCAATTAAATCCCTTGAAAATGAAATTTCTTCGTAAAAAAATTGATGAGTTGATTAAAAGTGATGTGATTGAGCCTTCTGTTTCGGAGTATTCTAGTCCCTGTTTTTTGGTACCCAAACCTGATAATGATTTTCGCCTTGTTATTGATTATCGTAAGTTAAACCAGAATATTGAAATTGATTCTACCCCTTTACCTTCTATTCACACGTGTTTCGATTGGTTTCATCGTGCCAAATTCTTTACCACATTCGATTTAAATTCTGCCTGTCATCAAATTAAGTTATCTGAGTCTTCGAAAGCATTGACAAGTTTTTGTACTCCTTTTAATTTATTTCAATTTAAACGAGTACCTTTTGGATTAGCTGTTGGAGGACAATGTTTATCTCGTCTCATGGAACAGATTTTCCACGATGTTAAATTTAAATTCCTTATTAATTATTTAGACGATCTTGTTATTTATTCCGAAAACTTTGATGATCATCTTCGTCATATCAAAATTGTTTTAGATCGTTTGGGTAAGGCTGGTCTTACTGTTAATCCTCAAAAGGTTCAGTTTGCTGCGTCTTCGATTTCATTTTTGGGACATTTAGTTTCTTTTAATAAAATTCAGATTGATCCTGAGAGAACCAAGTCTATTAGTAAGTTTCCTGTTCCGCGTGATGTCAAAGGTATTGCTAGATATTTAGGTATGGCGAACTATTTTCATAAATTTATTCCTAATTTTTCTGATTTGGCTGCCCCATTAAATAAACTCCGTAAGAAAAATGTGAAATTTGAGTGGAAATCTGAACAACAAAAAGCCTTTGAGGCTATTAAAGAAAAGATTTCCAATCCCCCTGTACTTGCTATACCCGATTTTAATAAAAAGTTTATCCTCCAAACAGATGCTAGTTCTACTGGTTTATCGGCTGTTTTATCACAGGAATCTGAAGGTATTTTGCTACCTGTAGCTTATTCTTCTCGTACGCTTAACGATTTAGAACGTAAATATTCTGCTTTTGAATTGGAATGTCTTGCTGTGATTTTTGGGATTGAAAAATTTAGAACTTATTTAGAACATAGTCGTTTCTTGTTACTCACTGATAACCAAGCTTTATCTTGGCTTCTAAATCATCCCCGTCAGTTAGGTAGAATTGGTCGTTGGGTCATCCGTATTATGTCTTTTCAGTTTGATGTCCAACATATTCGTGGCACTCAAAATGTTGTAGCTGACACCTTGTCGAGAATGTTCGAAAATTCTTCTTCAAATTGTAATGTTGATAGTAACAATAATATTGCTCCTGGTAATGGCTGTAATTTTAATAATGTGGTGTCTTCTGAGAATCCCTTCAGTTATGTTATTTTATCTGATTTTCCGGTGTCATTTGATCAGTTGACCAAATTTCAATGTGAGGATGAAATTTTAAGCCCTATTATTGCCAAATTAAAAAATGGTAATCCTGTTATGAGGTACAATCTTTCGAAAGGTGTTTTGGTATATAAAAGTTGCAATTCTCGTTCTAATAAAATTGTGGTTCCTTCTGCCCTAATTCCCATGATATTTAAATATTATCACGAGTCTAATTTCGGCGCCCATTTGGGGATTTTTAAAACTATTAACAAAATTAAATGTTATTTCACTTGGAAGAATTTAGTGTCTGATGTGACTGCTCGTGTAGCTGCTTGTAATTTATGTTCTTTGAGTAAACCGGCCCAAAAATTAAATGTTGGATTTATGGCTTCTAATATTGCTACTGCCCCTATGGAGAAAATATTCATTGACTATGTAGGTAAATTACCTCGTACTAAAAATGGAAATACGTATATTCTTACTTGTGTAGATGCTTTTTCTAAATTTGTTTGGTTATTTCCTGTTCGAGATTCTACGTCTTTAATTACTATTAAGAAATTAAAAGAAATTTTTGTTAACTTTGGTCTTCCAAAAATTATAGTTTCTGATAACGCTACTCAATTCACTTCTAAAATTTTTAAAAATTTTTGTTTTAATCAGGGCATTTTTCATGTTCGTCAAACTCCTTATTATCCTAAAGGCTCTCATGCTGAACGTGTTAACCGTAATTTAAAAGCTGCTTTAATTGCGTTTCATGCTGAATCGCAGAATAGATGGGATGAAAGTCTTCACTGGTTGCCTTTGGCTTTTAACTTGGCCAAACATGAGAGTAGTAGGTTCACTCCGTTTGAGGTTATGTTCCGCTACAAACCTAATTGCCCATTGAGCAATGTTTGGAACATTAAAGATGTGTTGCCTGAGGAGAATGTTTCTGTAACTAAGAGGAATTGGTTAGAAATTAAAAATAACTTGTACAAGGCCTGGAATAAATATAAAAAGGGTTATGATAAATATCGCCAACCTGTTTTGTTTAAAACTGGTGATAGGGTGATGTTACGCACTCACCCTCTTAGTAAAAAAATTGATCAGAGAGCTGCTAAGCTCATGTTCCGTTGGTGTGGTCCTTTTGTGATTGATCAATGGTCGTCCCCTGTTAATGTAAAATTATTGGATCCTGCTACGGGCGTTTACAGGAAAGCTCATGTTTCTCAATTGAAGAAAGCATAAAAGTTGCTGGTTTTTCTTTTCTGGCACACTATTGTGTTTAGTGTTATAGTATGTTTATTGATATTTTTTTTTGGTGTTATTGTTTGAAATTCGAACATTATTCTGCTTATTGTGTTGTACTTTGTGGAGGTAAGTTGTTGGTGTAGTTGAGACTAAGTTGATTATTATGTAATCAAGTGTTACTATTATTATGCTGATTGTTTTATCCGGATGTGTAATGTGGTTCTTGAGTTGTGTTAATCTGGGAAAAGTTAGGTTTATTTGAGTATCTATTCCGGCCGGGTGGATATCTCGATCGTGTCTCTTTAGTTTTTTACTCTTTCTTTAGCTAGGCGGTGTTTGAACTAGAGTTTCACATACTAGGAGTTAGTGTCCGCTGACATTATCTCTTGTGTTGTTTAATTATTTTGATTAGGATTGTTTCTCGTGAGAGTCCTTTTCGGTTTTCTTTTATTGTGAAGTTTCCCAGATGACCCGTATTATAAATTGAGATTTGTGGTGATGTTATGAAGTGATTACAACATAAAAGATTATGTTGAGTTGGGTTATCGATGTATTGTGTCTGAAGTATTGCGTTAGTGAGGTATTGTGGATTTGTTTAACTCGTCTACAGCATGTAGTTCTGAGCAAGTGAGTAATTGGTGGTTATATTAAGTTACAGACGTGTAACTATCCTGGATATGTGATTCTGTTGAAGACAATGTTTGTGTTTTGTCTTGTTTGTTCTGGTGGCCCTTATTCGTCTCAAATTCGATTGAATGAGTTATGTTGGGCGGAGTTTTCAAGTTTATCTTTATTTGTTTGGCCATAGTGAGGCCCTACTTAGGATCCTTCCTTGGTAAAACGTTAATATAGGCCTATATGTCAGAAAGATCTTTCGAATTGTGTAAATATCTGTTTTGATAAGTTTTGTACTATTCTTAATATTAAGGTTTTAGAATTTTATGGTTATTAAGAAGTAATTTTGTTTATGTTTGTAAGGAGGTGGTTTTCTCCAAGAAATTTTTAGTTGATTCATTGTGTTATCTCTCAGCAGGTGCTGATTTGCAAATTTTGTTTTGTGTTAATTTTGTTCGTATATTATTTGTTGTCATTATGGTAGTTTGCTGTCGAATTTTGGTCATTTTGTCAAAATGTTTTAGGTTAGGTTGGTTTGTTTACATTGTGTTATATTTCACCTATGGTAGTTTTGTTGACTTGAAAACTTGTATTGAATGGGTGCATAGTTTGTTTTAATTACAGTAATTGTTTGTAAATTAAAGTAGCGTTATTAATCTTTCTATTTGGTGTTCTGAATTTTGATTTTATAGATTTAAATCTTTGTGAATTATCTTGCGAATTTAAATTTTTTTTTAAGTTTTTGTTTTGGCGTTAATGTTTACATCCTGTTAGTCAGTCGTGTTTTACCTGGTTATTTCTTTTCTGATACTGTTGTAAGTTGTTGAATTGTGTTGTTGTTTTTGATTGGATTCCTGTCTGCCTGTGGTGATGTTGATGTCTCATATTTTTTTTTGGTTCTATTTTTTTTTGGCAGACTATGTCTGAGTTTTCGAGGGGGAGATTGTAACGTATAAGTAGTTTTTCTATAGTTAATTTTTTTTTTAGTAGATATTTCATTATATTTTTCCTCGAATACTTATTTCCTTTATTTTTGTAGATTCTTTATTGGTAATTTCTTTCTTTTCTTTCTAATGCTTTCGACCCTATGGTTATGTTAGATTTTTCTGTTCGGTTAATATTAGGGTGGTGAATTTTATTATTTTCTTTGTAGGCAGTTTTGAATATGCTCTACCCCTCCTACCCTGCTTTGTCTGAGGTCGTCAACATCTTTGGGTGTGTACGTGCTGTTTTGGTTGTAAGCAGACATCGTATGATCTGTTGGAAGGCTGTCATTGGTTGGTTTATATCGCGTGATCCACTTCAGCCCCTTGTTTGGGGGAACTTGCTTATTAGTTAGCCCTGTTGTATTGTAGCTCTCGTCCGATGAAGAAGCACAAAGTTAATGTTTAATGCCTTCATAGGCTAAGTAAAATGTGGTATCAGTATATTTAATATTGTCTTTATTTTGACCTAAATGTATCGTAATTGTTAATTATAATCTTCAAATGTTGTTGGCAGTAATTTTGTGCGTTATTTCACCATGAGATAGTATTTATTGGATTGCTTCCTTATTGTTACGTGTGCGCGTCACAGCGGAAATTATTGGGTGAGTTGAAATCCTTTGTTTTGAATAAGTTATATGTGTATTGTTTTTGTCTTTTATCTTGTGAAAGTAGGGAAGGATTATGATTCTGGGACACACGAATCTCGTTGTTATTTGAATTCAAAAAATTGGTTTATTATTTTTATACTGTAATGGCGTCATAAAATTGTAAAGTTTTTTGATGTCTTCTATTTTCTATAATCTAAAGTAAAGTACCTTTTGGGAAATTTATCTTTTGTTTTGTCTTGTTTTTGCTTTTGGCAAATTATTTTGTAAACTTAAATCTTGGATATGTTTGACCTACCAAACAGTATATCCTGCTATCACTTTGGAAATTGTGCCCTTAATAATGTTCTTATAATGTAATGGACTGAGAGAGATTTTTTTTTGTAAACTCTTGTATCATGTTAATTGTATTTGGTTTTAATCTGTAAAAAAAAAGTAGAGGCGAGTCCCGGGGGGGGGAGACCCGTTGTGTTTTTATTTCTGTTTGTACAGAAATCTGTTTTGTTGTTTCAGAAAAATGTATTCAGGAATGTATTCACAAATCCAAAAAAAAAAATGTATTCACAATTCCATTGAGATGTATTTAGTAATCCATTTGAGATGTATTAATGTATTTGGATATTCAGTGAAATGTTTTCATGTTTTCAAATCAATTAAGATGTATTCAACTGTAATCTTGTAAAAGTATACCAAGGAATTGAATGTGAAACCGACTTGAGGATGGATTAACACGAGTATATTTGCCCAATATTCCGTAGCAGTGTTTCTTATAAATGGGAAGTACAATTGAATTTATATTTAATTTTATTTTGTTTTGATGAACACTTAAGTTTGTTAACATAAATTTATATATGGTCTTAATTATCATTTTCTATTTGCTGGATCCTGCAAAGTAGCTTCGCTTATTTGTATTATTTTTAAAAACTTACATTTCATTCAGTAAATTTTTGTCAACAACATAAAAGTTTTTATTTTTATTTTCTTTTCTCCCAAAGTGTCTAGTTTTTAAGGTGATTATCTCATTTCTGGAAATCCTTTTCCAGAATGAAAGTTCTGGACCAATTCAGTGTTAGGTTTTCAATAGGTTATAAAAGGAAGCACGGTTCAAGAGAAAGTAAAAATTAGTAAAATATTGTATTGTTAAAATTTTATTGTAAAATTTATTGCTATTTGCCGAGAAACTGTTTAACCACAAACTTATATAAAAGTAGACGTTGTAAGTACTACTGTAAAATGAGACGCATTAACGGTAGCAATTTCTTTAGTGACGTCACTACATGTAGGCCTATTATATAGCCTACCAAATTAATGTACGAGTAGATAAAAAATATAACAACACTCATATAAATGAATGTCTTAAGTCGTGTTTACGGTATGTCTCCAAACAGCTATAACTCTGCTGTTATACAGAATGTTTTCTTCAAGGGAGTCAAACTCATTTTACAGTGATTCAAATTTCATGGTAATCTCTCTTTAGCTGATTCTACAGCTAAAAATCTGGTGTGAAACACTCACACAACTTTCTCTTGCCAATGCAAATAATTAATAATAAACCTAACAATTTAATTTCTATATAAAATTTAATTATCTAGGGGAAATTATCACAAAAAATAATAATGAGGCAATAAATTGGGCTGAAAGATCAGCCAAGATAACCAGCACCTATAAGATGGTGAAAAACACATATAAGAAAAAATGCCTCTCAATTCAATCTAAATTAAAACACTATAAAACAGTTGTCCAACCCAAAATTACCTATTGCAGTGAGACCCTGTTTAAAATAAAATCCAAGATTAACACTGACAGAGTTGTCAAAAAGGAAAGAGAAATAGTGAGAACCTGCATAGGCAAGAGAAACAAAGTGGAAGAACACAAAGTGGAGACTTTTGCCCAATAGTGAAGTTTACAAAACTATTGATCCAGTAACTGAGACGATGAGGAAAAAGAGAATATCATACCTCGGTCACATATTGAGATATCCAGAAAATAGATATGTCAAACAGATATTGAATTTCTGTTGTGGACTCGCTCTCAAACCGGTATGGATGAGAGAAATAAATGAAGATCTGGAGGAGATTGGATTAAAAATTGAAGACCTCCAAAATAGATTCGAAAAATTAAACATCATTAAAAGCTTTAAATTTGCACCTCCTCCAACTAAACAATATAAAACGAGTGTCGTAACAGATGAAGTGAGACTGGCCCGATCGCTTAGAATGAGGGCCTACTGGGAGAAGAGAAAACAACGTAAGACTAAATAAATGTTAAACTAACTTAAAGTGATCCAGTGTGGTCTTAAAAGTAAAAAAAACCTAATAATAGTAATAAAACATTAGAAATAAACAAAAAACTAACCTCAATAGACATAACCTTATTTTAATCATGAGTGAAAGACGCAAAATGAAAATCGACTTCAGTTTGGCTTAAAAATACGAAAAATCACTCTTTCACGCTAAACTAGGCTCTGTACAAAAAAATGCTTTAAATAAAAGTTATAGATCTTTTAATTTCCTATAAATGTTATATACACTTTTGTCGTAAAATGCATACTAAGGCCGAAATCTTTAAAAAAATATATTTCTCACACGTTTTCGTGAGAAAAAAGCAGAAAATCGCTAATCACCGCTAAACTAAGCGTTATACAAAAAAATTTTGAATTAAATGTTGTAGGTTTTTAAATTCTCTACAACTTTTATTATATAAGTTTTTGCGCTAAAATTTATAATGAAGCCGCAATCTTAAAAAAACGATTTCTTTACGTGAAAACAGCCTCACCGCGAATTTCAGCAAACATGGCGCCTACCCTATCTTGTAGAGAATAAAAAATTGAATAAACCAGGCGATTTTAAAAAAAATCGTAGTACCAGTTTTTGAGAAAATCGCCAAAAACTGAAAAATTACACGAATTAACTACTACTTCCGGTTGACCGATTTTGATGAAAATGTTCGTGTCGGGTCCGGTAGTGGTATGTAGCTTAAGTTTTAAGTTCCAAGTTTGTACGATGTTTCGTTCTTGAGATATTCTGTTCACACACACGCACACACACACAGAGAGACCAATCGCTAAAAACATGTTTTTTTTGGGTTCGGGGAGTCCGAAAACGTGTAGATCCGGTGAAAACTCGATTTCTTAAAATCGACATGAAAACAATACTTTCCTTCCTATATATTCATATAGGCAAGAGAAAGTAAAAATTTATGTGACACACTCACACAACATTCTCTTGCCAATGCAGATAATCACCAAAATAACCTATGTTTAATCATGAGTAAACAATGTAAAATAAAAAAACATAACCTATAATACTTTACACGGTGGATGAGCTATGCTGTCTGTTTCACATGTTTAGACCAATCAGAACGTTTGCCAGCGTTGTCACAACGAATGTATCAGCCTGACAAATATTACGAGCGCATGCGTATAAGAGCTGCAGTAGTTCACTCGTGTCTTGCATCTCGCACTGAACACATCGATTACATTTTTTTTTTTTTGTTTAACGTCCGACCTCTTCTGCCATGACTGCTAATAATGCAGACTGTGAAGGATGAATTGAATTTTTTGTAACGTATGAAAATATGCCGTGCCTGAATGGGATTCAAACCCAGGACCGCATGATGAGAAGCGAGCACGTTACCAACTACGCCAATGCGGCCGGTACATCGATTACAGAGTGCGTTAACATGCAAATACTGCATAATATAATCAGTTGGTTGTATGTTCATAGGTTATAACTGTTACTTAAGACCAAAAAATAAATAAAAAATCTGGTGTAAAACACTCACACAACTTTCTCTTGCCAATGCAAATGATTAACAATATAACCTAACATTATTAATAAAACATTAGAAATAAACAAAAAACATAACCTCTAAAAACATAACCTTATTTTAATCATGAGTGAAAGACGCAAAATGAAAATCGACCTGTTTGGCTTCAAAATACGGAAAATCACTCTTTCACGCTAAACTAGGCTCTGTAGAGAAAAACGCTTTCAGTAAAAGTTGTAGATCTTTTAATTTCCTATAAATTTGATTATATACACTTTTGTCGTAAAATGCATACCAAGGCCGAAATCTTAAAAAAATCAATTTTTCACACGTTTTCGTGAGAAAAAAACAGAAAAATGCTAATTACCGCTAAACTAAGCGTTATAGTATAAAAAAATGCTTGAAATAAAAGTTGTAGGATTTTACATTTTCTACAACTTTTGTTATATAACATTTTGCGTTAAATGAATATAAAAGCCGCAATCTTAAAAAGAAAATGTTTTTACGTGAAAACAGCCTTACCCAGAATTTCAGCAAACATGGCGCCTACCCTATCTTGTAGAGAATAAAAAGTTTAGTAAAAGAGGCGATTTTTAAAAAAATCGTAGGACCAGTTTTTGAGAAAATCGCAAAAAAGTGAAAAATTACACGAATAAACTACTACTTCCGGTTGACCGATTTTGATGAAAATGTTTGTGTCGGGTCCGGTAGTGGTATGTAACTTAAGTTTCAAGTTTCAAGCTCGTACAACGTTCCGTTCTTGAGATATTTTGTACACACACACACACACACGCGCGCGCGCCCGCGCGCACACACACACACACACACACTCACAGACCAATCGCTAAAAACATGTTTTTTGGGTTCAGGGGGTCTGAAAACGTATAGATCCGGTGAAAACTCGATTTCGAAAAATCGACATGAAAACAATACTTTCCTTCCTATATATTCATATAGGCAAGAGAAAGTAAAAAAACCAATTAGGAAAGACATAGGAATAGAACACTGTACAGCGAGCGCTTCTACTATTTATTTACTATAGCCGGCCGCATTGGCGTAGTTGGTAACGTGCTCGCCTCTCATCATGCGGTCTTGGGTTCGAATCCCATTCAGGCACGGCATATTTTCATACGTTACAAAAAATCATTTCATCATTCACCGTCTGCATTAGCAGTAATTGCAGAACAGTCGGACGTTAAACTAAACAAAAAAAAAAAAAAAAAAACTATTTTATGGTGTAAACGCAAAACGAAGCTTTACTGCTTTTATTGATAAAGAACATCCGGTGTCGGTTAATAATTTAATTCTAATGCAACTCGCATGTTTACCGGATATTACTTCATAATCGAACAAAATACAGGGAATTTCATTGTTAAGAAGAGAAAACCATAAAAAAATTTATTCTAGGAAACCTGTACGTTTTAAAATTTTATATAAATGGTTCGTAAATTATCAATGATTTTTACTTTCTCTTGTCTACTGCTTGAGTCCCAGCTCCGTGTAGTTGCGGGGTGAAGGGTACGCGTGAGGTATATTTAATGAGCGACGCATGCTGAGAGAACGATTGTTGTATTACTCTGATACAAAACATTCGGTATTTAACACATTTGTTTGTATTTATTACACTTATTTATTTACATGTTTTGATATAAAATGGTAAGTTAAATAAAGGGTGATTCAAAAAGAGCGCCGGTTTTTAAACGGCTGGTAAATTTTTGTTTATCGGTTGGCAACATTGTTTGACCTCATTTCTATTTTGGAGAACATTCCGATTGACGATTCAGTTGTAGTTTCTCTTGTATGCACAGCGAGTGACAGTTTGGTGCGGCTTTTGGTCGGGCGGTGTCATCGGCCCTTACCTTTTTGAAAATCAAGAAGGACAAGCCGTGACAGTAAATGGAGACCGATACCTTACGATGATTAGGGAGTTTTTGTGGCGTCATTTGGATGGAATGGACATTGACGAGTTGTGGTTTCAGCAGGATGGTGCCACCTGTCACGCTGCACGAGAAACAATGCTGTTGCTCCGTGAACGGTTCCAGGATCGCATCATTTCTCGTAATTCCGACCATCAATGGCCACCAAGGTCGTGTGACCTGACGCCTTGTGACTTTCCTCTTTGGGGTCATCTGAAGTCATTGGTGTATGCCAATAAACCCCGAAACATCAATGACTTGAAGGAGGAAATTCGACGGGTTATCGGGCAAATGGAAGTCGAAACTTGTCGTGCAGTAATATCCAATTTCATGGACAGAGTTGATGCGTGCCAGCGCAGTAGAGGACACATGCATGACATCATTTTTCATACATAAAATCGGAAGGAAAGATGAACTTGTTGATGTATTTATTTTCAGTTTTTCAATAAAATAAATCTCTTAATTTGATATATCAAAACCGGCGCTCTTTTTGAATCACCCTATATTATGAATCCGACCAAGTTAATAACCCGGTAGGTATTTGTTAAATTAATGCGCAGAATGATAAGAACATGTTTTTAGTCTAGTTAGTACACGCTACCACTACAAAAGCGTGCGTGCCATTAGCTTTCTCACTGAGTGAAAATGTATGCTTATCAGCATCCCAGGCCTTTTAAAAAGCATCTACTTTCCAACCTGAAAATGACACCTTCACTTCATTCACAACACGGTCTACCTTTATAATGAGATCATTACTCTCAGAGGAGAAAACTCTGACTTTAAATAGAGTATTTTACACTTGTATCTCCGCTGTTGTTAAATGCTTCAATTATATAATTGGGTGGCCATGTGATAACACGTTAAATCATTACTTCATTTATGCTTTTTGTTGTTGTTTTTTAGGTCACGTAAAACCGAAAGGCTGGTTTGAACCTGTAGAGGTTTTACTAAGTAAAACGAGGAGTGAGGTGGTTTACTATTGCCTTCCTCACTGAATGGAGAAGTACGCTTATCAGCATGCCGGGCCCTCTAAAAAGTACATATTTTCCACTCTGTAAATCACACCTTCACTTCCTTCACCACAGCGTCTGGCTGTATAATAAAATTCATTACTTTCAGAGGAGATAACTCTGATTAGTGTCACAGTACACCTCTACCTCTTCTGTTCTTAAATGATTCAGTCATTTAATTGGCTGACCATGTGATAAGAAACAGAACTATTTATTTTAGCCCTGCAACGAACAGATTGAATGTAAATAATTTTACACTCCAACCGTCTGTTATGGGCAGATTTATGCTTTTTAATATGCCTACAATAATCTCATGAGAAAATTTTAACAGTTACTGGTAACGCGCTATACGTTGACGATAGCGCCTATAATGCGGTGGGAGGACAGTATACTATCTATCCTACTTACATCGGCCAACTTGAAAGCATAAGACATGTATCAAGCGTTTAACTCAAAATGTAACCACCACAAACACTTAAGTAATAAAATTCGGTTCATGACCCGTCATACTAAATAAGTAAGGAGTAATGTAATTATTTAAACAATGTAAATTGTTTAAAATTCAATTACAATTTAACATAACTTTACTGAAAATAATGAAATATGAAAACCCTAAAAATACAATAACATTTTGAAATTACCGTAAAACTAGTATTACTCACGATAATAAGCTCACATCGACGGAACTCACGAACTAACTAGTCTTATCACTACAAATGTAAGAGTGCAGTAATTCAGTTTACTGCTGACCAAAATGTATACTAAATATAGTTTAGGCCTAGTATTATGGCTTATATGGAATGAATGTTTATTATTTAGGATAATTATTAAGAATCAATAAATAATACAATGGGATGTTTATAAAACGATATACGTACTTAAAACAACTCTGGCTGTAAAACATTCGCCGGCCGCATTGGCGTAGTTGTTAACGTGCTCACCTCTCATCATGCGGTCTTAGGTTCGAATCCCATTCAGGCACGGCTAATTTTCATACGTTACAAAAATCATTTCATCCTTCACCGTCTGCATTGATACCTCTAGACCAACCACCGGGTTGGTCTAGAGGTAAAGTCGTCGCCAAAATCAGCTGATTTTCGGAGATGAAGGTTCCTGGTTCAAATCCTAATAAAGGTAGTTACTTTTATACGGATTTGAATACTAGACAGTGGTTACCTGTGTACTTTGATGGTTGAGATTCAATTAACCATACTCTCTCACGAAAGGTCGGCCTGGGTCTGTACAAGACTACACCTCATTTGC
Organism: Catonia carolina; assembly: GCA_035578175.1. Classification (NCBI taxonomy): domain Eukaryota; kingdom Metazoa; phylum Arthropoda; class Insecta; order Hemiptera; family Achilidae; genus Catonia; species Catonia carolina. The sequence continues at coordinate 110,796,766 of JAQMRL010000003.1, forward strand.
ACGTCATACACATCATCTTCATCTCATTGGGTCATGGGGTTGCTCATTATTCTGTATTGAACAGATTGCAACGTACACAAATTAGGAATAAAAAAAAACCGTCTGCATTAGCAGAAATTGCAGAACAGTCGGACGTTAAACAAAAAAAAAAATTGTAAAACATTTTTAATAACGGAGTATTAAATCACCGTGGTGAATATACCGTCCTACTTTATGTGACACCCTGTACCTTAAATAGGCTATTGGGATTGGAATCACTCTAGCATGACGATAATGGAACTTGGGAATAAATTGTCCCCCCCCCCCTACCCAACCACACTTCTTTGCTAACTTCGTATCAATAACAAAAAAGCCAACAAAACAATGGATTCTTGTACGTGCAACGACATTGTACTGAACAGAATACACATTGTTCAACTTCAAAAACTACAAAACTTCAATACGTTGTTGAATAATGTGTTCTTTCTATAGAGTTTACCTAATACAGTACAAAGCGTTGGTAAAACGGTCATTGTAAATTACTCCAATCATGAAAATCCTGGGTTCGAAAAGTTAATTTATTATGTTCCTACAAATAATTACAGAGTAATTCAAAATTCAACAGCAATATTTCGGGAGCTGATTATATCGCTAATAATCTGGTGTGAAACATTCACACAAATTTCTCTTACCAATGTAATATATATTGAACAACGCAACTAATGTTCAATCATAAGTAAACAAAGTAATGTAAACTTTCTCTTGCCTACATGAAAATCTAGGAAGGAAAGTATTGTTTTCATGTCGATTTTACGAAATCAAGTTTTCAACGGATCTATAAGTTTTCAGACCCCCTGAACTCAAAAAACATGTTTTTAGCGATTGGTCTGTGTGTGTATACAAAATATCTCAAGAACGGAACATCGTACGAACTTGAAACTTAAGTTACATACCACTACCGGAACCGACACGAACATTTTCATCAAAATCGGTCAACCGGAAAAAGTAGTTTATTCGTGTAATTTTTCACTTTTTGAGATTTTCTCACAAACTGGTCCGACAATTTTTTTTTTTGAATTGCTTCAATTACTTAATTTTTTATGCTCTACAAGATAGAGTAGGCGCCATGTTTGCTGAAATTCTTGGCCAGACTGTTTTCACGTAAAAAATTTGTTTTTTTAAGATTGCGGCTTTAATACGCAGTTTAGCGCAAAAATGTATATAATAAAAGTTGTAGAAAACTTAAAATACTATATCTTTTAGTTCAAACATGTTTTTTGTATAACGCTTAGTTTAGCGGTAATTAGCGATTTTCTGTTTTTTCTCACGAAAACGTGTGAAAAATCGATGTTTTTTAAGATTTCGGCCTTAGTATGCATTTTACGACACAAGTTTGTATAATCAAATTTTAGAAAATTAAGAGATGTACAACTTTTATTTAAAGCATTTTTCTCTACAGAGGCTAGTTTAGCGTGAAAGAGTGGTTATCCGTATTTTTAAGCCACAATGAGGTTAGGCCACAGAATACACATTGTTCAACTTCAAAAACGATAAAACTTCAATAAGTTGTTGAATAATGTTTTCTTTCTATAGAGTTTACCTAATACAATACAAAGCGTTGGTAAAGTGGTCATTGTAAATTACTATATCCTGAAAATCCTGGGTTCGCAACGTTAATTTATTATCTTCCTACAAACAATTACAGCGTAATTCAAAATTCAACAGCAATATTTCGGGAGCTGATTATATCGCTAATAATCTGGTGTGAAACAATCACACAAATTTCTCTTGCCAACGCAAATAATGACCAATATAACCTAACATTAGTAATAAAATATATTAGAAACAAACATAAATAACTAACCTCAAAAAACATAACCTTATTTTAATCATGATAGAATAATGAAAAATTAAAATCGACCTAAGTTTGACGTAATAATACGGATAATCACTCTTTCACGCTAAACTAGGCTCTGTAATGATCAAAATGAAAGTTGTAGATCTTTTAATTCCCTGTAAATTTGATCATACACTTTTCTGTTAAAATGCATACTAAGACTGAAATTTCAAAAAAACCAATTTTTACAGATTTTCATGAAAAAAAGAAAATCATTAATTACCGCTACAGTAACCGTTATACAAAGAAATGTTTGAAATAAAAGTTATAGGTTTTTAAATTTTACAACTTTAATTATACATATTTTTGCGCTAAAATGCATATTAAAGCCGCAATCTTAAAGGAACAATTTTTTTACGTGAAAACAGCCTCTCCAAGAATTTCAGCAAACATGGCGCCTACCCTATCTTGTAGAGCATTAAAAATGTAGTAAACCAGGCGATTTTAAAAAAAATTGTAGGAACAGTTTCTGAGAAAATTGCAAAATAGTGAAAAATTACACGAATAAACTACTACTTCCGGTTGACCGATTTTGATGAAAATGTTAGCGTCGGGCCCTCTAGTGGTATGTAACTTAAGTTTCAAGTTTCAAGTTCGTACGATGTTCCGTTCTTGAGATATTTTGTTCACACACACACACACACACATACACCAAACGCTAAAAAAAGGTTTTTTGGATTCAAGGGTTCTGAAAACGTGCAGATCCGGTGAAAACTCAATTTGTTAAAATCGACATGAAAATAAGACTTTCCTTTTCATATATTCATAGAGGCAAGAGAAAATAATTTTTTTTACATTTTCTGAGCTCACAAGGACGGCGTACGAGATATCTCTAGGATTTATTGAATTTATTGGGAACAAAAGTTTTAGTAATACAATTTATTAATAGTAAACTTCAATTTTAACAAAAAAATTTTTTTCCTGATTCCCGCATACGACTAGCCCGTCCACGGTAATAAATTATTAGCTCATATTTTTCTCACGAAAACGTGTGAAAAATCGATTTTTTTAAGATTTCGGCCTTAGTATGCATTTTACGACAAAAGTGTAAAATTAATTTTATAGAAAATAAAAAGATCTACAATTTTTATTCTCAATATTTTTCTTTCTCAACAGAGCCTAGTTTAGTGAGAAAGAGTGATTTTCCGTATTTTTAAGCCTAACTGAGGTTGATTTTCATTTTGCGTCTTTCACTCATGATTAAAATAAGGTTATGTTTTTTGAGGTAAGTTTTTTGTTTATTCCTAATGATTTATTACTAATGTTAGATTTATTGTTCATTATTTGCATTGGGAAGAGAAAGTTGTGTGAGTGTTTCACACCAGATTTTTTGAATTTATTGAAACAAATGTTAGTACGTAATACAATTTATTAATAACGGGTGATTCAAAAAGAGCGCCGGTTTTTAAACGGCTGGTAAATTTTTGTTTATCGGTTGGCAACATTGTTAGACCTCATTTCTATTTCGGAGAACATTCCGATTGACGATTCAGTTGTAGTTTCTCTTGTTCGCAGTGTAGTACTCTCGCAGTCTGTGTCTAACCATGGAGAAGTTTACTATTGCACAACGAGTGTTAATCGTCAAAACATTTTACCAGAGTGGAGAGAGTTATGCGGCTACTGTCAGGCGACTTCGTGGTACTCTAGGACGTAATAAAGCACCGAATGAATCAACAGTTCGCAGGCTCATGAAAAAGTTTTTTGAGACGGGTTCAACAGTCGACCTTAAAAGTTCTGGACGTCGGTCGTTCTGGCCGAACTGAGCAGAACGTTGCGTTGGTTCGTGGCAGTGTGGCTGTTAGCCCAGCAAAATCAATACGTCGCCGTTCTCAACAATTGGGTTTACGATGTTCTTCTGTACGGAGAATTCTTCGGTACGATCTCCAATATCACCCGTATAAAATTCAGTTGCTGCACGAGAAACAATGTTGTTGCTCCGTGAACGGTTCCAGGATCGCATCATTTCTCGTAATTCCGACCATCAATGGCCACCAAGGTCGTATGACTTGACGCCTTGTGACTTTCATCTTTGGGGTCATCTGAAGTCATTGGTGTATGCCAATAAACCCCGAAACATCAATGACTTGAAGGAGGAAATTCGACGGGTTATCGGGCAAACGGAAGTCGAAACTTGTCGTGCAGTAATATCCAATTTCATGGACAGAGTTGATGCGTGCCAGCGCAGTAGAGGAGGACACATGCATGACATCATTTTTCATACATGAAATCGGAAGGTAAGATGAACTTGTTGATGTATTTATTTTCAGTTTTTCAATAAAATAAATCTCTTAATTTGATATATCAAAACCGGCGCTCTTTTTGAATCACCCTATAGTAAACTTCAATTTTAACAGTTTTTAAACGTTTTTCCTGATTCCCGCGTTAAAACTGGCCTGTCCGCGGTAATGAGTTGTAAGCTCATTTATTCATATAATAATTACTTCCTTATTACTAACAGGTAAATATATTTTTAAATAAAAACGTTGCATAACTTACTTTTGTAACTTAATCTATACTAATATTATAAAGACAAAACATGTTTTTTGTGCAGCTAATTTCAAAAACTACTGGACGTATTTTCATGAAATTTCGACATCATATTTGTATTTATATCACGCAAGATTTTATTTTTACTTTTTCTTGCCTGTATGAATATATAAGAAGGAAAGTATTGTTTTCATGTCGATTTTTCAAAATCGAGTTTTCACCGGATCAACACGTTTTCTGACCCCATGAACCCAACAAAACATGTTTTTAGCGATTGGTCCGTGTGTGTGTGTGTGTGTGTGTGTGTGTGTGTGTGTGTGTGTGTGTGTGTGTGTGTGTGTGTGTGTGCGCGCGCGCGCGCGCGTGTGTGTGTGGTGCGCGTGTGCGTTTGCGTGCGTGCGTGTGTGTGTGTGTGTGTGTGTGTGTGTGTGTGTGTGTGTGTGTGTGTGTGTGCGTGTGTGTGTGTGTGTGTGTGCGTGTGTGTGAACAGGATACCTCAAAAACGGAACCTCGTACGAACTTGAAACTTAAGTTAGAATACTGGACCCGACACGAATTTTTTCATCAAAATCGGTCAACCGGAAGTAGTAGTTTATTCGTGTAATTTTTCACTTTTTGCGATTTTCTCAAAAACTAGTCCTACGTTTTTTTTTTAAAACCGCTTGGTTTACTAAATTTTTTATGTTCTACAAGATAGGGTAAGCGCCATGTCTGCTGAAATTTTTGGTGAGGCTGTTTTCCTCGTAAAATAATTATTTTTTTTTAAAATTGCGACATGAAAATGCATTTTTAGCGCAAAAATATACCTCGTAAAAGTTGTAGAGAATTTAAAATCCTACAACTTTTATTTCAAACATTTTTTTGTACAACGCTTAGTTTAGCGGTAATTAGCGTTTTCTGTTTTTTCTCACGAAATCGTGTAAAAAATCGATTTTTTCAAAGATTTCAGCCTTATTATGCACTTTACGACAAAATTGTATATAATCAAATTTATAGGATATTAAACAATCTACAACTTTTATTTATAGCATTTTGCTCTACAGAGCCTAGTTTAGCGTGAAAGAGTGATTTTCCGTATTTTTAAGCCAAACTGCGGTTGATTTTCATTTAGAGTCTTTCACTCATGAATTAAATTAAGTTATGTTTATTGAGGTTTGTTTTTTGGTTTATTACTAATCTTAGGTTGTATTGTTTATTATTTGGATTGGCAGGAGAAAGTTGTGTGAGTGTTTCACACCAGATTTTTTTTATACTACCCATTTTGAACATTGAGTTTTGATGTTAGCTTCTCCTGAATCTGATTTACCGAGCTGTAGAGCGAATAAGACACTGTAATTATTTTGGTATTGAGATATCCAAGCGGAAGTAGGATAAACTAGAAGTTCTAATCTATTGAAACCTTTCCAAATCTGTAGTAAAGTATGAAAATGTTTAACAAAAATCTAGTGTGAAACATTCACACGGCTTTCTCTTACCAATGTAAATAATAAATGATATATTTAATCAAGATTGAATAAAAGTAAAAGAAAATCAACCTCTTAAAATAAAAAAATCTGGTGTGAAACACTCTCACAACTTTCTCTTGCCAATCCAAATAATTAACAATAAACCTAACATTAGTATTAAAACATTAGAAATGAACAAAAACTAACCTCAAAAACATAACCTTATTTTAATCATGAGTGAATGACGCAAAATGACAATCGAACTCAGTTTGGCTTAAAAATACGGAAAATCACGCTTTCACCGCTAAACTAGGCTCTGTAGAGAAAAATGCTCTAAACAAAAGTTGTAGATCTTTTAATTTTCTATAAATTTAATTATATACACTTTTGTCGTAAAATGCATACTAAAACCGAAATGTTAAAAAAATCGATTTTTCTCACGTTTTCGTGAGAAAAAAAAACAGAAAATCGCAAATTACCGCTAAACTAAGCGTTATACAAAAAAATGTTTGAAACAGAAGTTGTAGGTTTTTAAATTCTCTACAACTTTTATTATATAAGTTTTTGCGCTAAAATTTATATTAAAGCCGTAATCTTAAAAAAACAACGTTTTTACGTGAAAACAGCCTCACCGAGAATTTCAGCAAACATGGCGCCTACCCTATCTTGTAGAGAATAAAAAATTGAGTGAAATAGGCGATTTTAAAAAAAATCGTAGGACCAGTTTTTGAGAAAATCGCAAAAAACTGAAAAATTATACGAATAAACTACTACTTCCGGTTGACCGATTTTGATGAAAATGTTCGTGTCGCGTCCGGTAGTGGTATGTAACTTAAGTTTCAAGTTTCAAGTTCGTACGATGTTCCGTTCTTGAGATATTCTGTTCACACACAGACACACACACACACACACACACACAGACCAATCGCTAAAAACATGTTTTTTGGGTTCAGGGGGTCTGAAAACGTATAGATCCGGTGAAAACTCGATTTCGAAAAATCGACATGAAAACAATACTTTCCTTCCTATATATTCATATAGGCAAGAGAAAGTAAAAATCTGGTGTGAAACACTCACACAACTTTCTCTTGCCAATCCAAATAATTAACAATATAACCTAACATTAGTAATAAACCAAAAAACAAACCTCAATAAACATAACTTAATTTAATTCATGAGTGAAAGACGCAAAATTAAAATCGACCTGTTTGGCTTAAAAATACGAAAAATCAATCTTTCACGCTAAACTAAACTCTGTAGAGAAAAATGCTATAATAACAGTTGTAGATCTTTTAATTTCCTATAAATTTGATTACTTTTGTCGTAAAATGCATACTTAGGCCGAAACTTAAAAAAATCGATTTTTCACGTGTTTTCGTGAGGAAAAAAACAGAAAATAGCTAATTACCGCTGAACTACGAGTTATACAAAAAACGTTTGAAATAAAAGTTGTAGGATTTTAAATTCTCTACATTTTTTATTATGTAAATTTTTGCGCTTAAATGCATAGTAAAGCCGTAATCTTTAAAAAAAATTTACGTGAAAACAGCCTCACCGAGAATTTTAGCAAACATGGCGCCTACCCTATCTTGTAGAGCATAAAAAATGTAGTAAACCAGGCGATTTTTTTAAAAATCCTAGAGCTAGTTTTTGAGAAAATTGCAAAAAAGTTAAAAATTAAACGAATAAACTACTACTTCCGGTTGACCGATTTTGATTAAAATGTTCGTGTCGCGTCTCGTAGTGGTATGTAACTTAAGTTTCAAGTTTCAAGTTCGTACGATGTTCCGTTCTTGAGATATTATGTATACACTCAGCCTAATCGCTTAAAACATGTTTTTTTGTGTTCGAACATCGTACGAACTTCAAACTTCAAACTTAAGGCGCCATGTTTGCTTAAATTCTTGGTAAGGCTGTTTTCACGTAAAAATATTGTTTTTTTAAGATTGCGGCTTTATTATGCATTTTACCGCAAAAATGTATATAATTAAGGTTGTAGAGAATTTTAAATTCTACAACTTTTATTCTAAATTTTTTTTTATAACGCTTAGTTTAGCGGTAATTAGCGATTTTCTATTTTTTTCTCACGAAAACGTGTGAAAAATTTATTTTTTTAAGATTTCGGCTTAGTATGTATTTTACGACAAAAGTGTATATAATAAAATTTATAGGAAGTTAAAAGATCTACAACTTTTATTTAAAACATTTTTCTCTACAGAGCATACTTTAACGTAAAATAGTGATTTTCCGTATTTTTAAGCCAAACTGAGGTCGATTTTCATTTTGCGTCTTTCACTCATGATTAAAATAAGGTTATGTTTATTGAGGTTAGTTTTTTGTTTATTTCTAATATTTTATTACTAATGTTAGGTTATATTGGTCATTATTTGCATTGGCAAAAGAAAGTTGTGTCAGTATTTCACACCAGATCTTTTTTTATACTAGCATATAAATATTGAGTTTTGATGTTAGCCTATCGTGAATCTATTTTACCGAGTTGTAGAGCGAATAAGACACTGTTATTACGAGGCGTATTTTTAAAGTAAGTACCGTTTGAAAATAAAAAAAAATAAAAGGAAATTTGCAAAAACTAATTTTATTTTCGGAATCTACATACTTTTATCTATTTTTTTACATAGTTTCCAAGTTTTTGTAAACCCTTATCATATCGCACAACTAAATTTTGGAAACCTTCTTCATAAAAACTTGCCGCCTGTTGTGATAACCAAGAATTCACGGCCGTTTTCAAATCGTCGTCATCGTCATAACGGTTGCCGCCCAAGTGATGTTTCAGATGACGAATTTCCCGACGTTTCGAGGTCTGTGATTTACAAAATTGTTAATGAAAAATTAAACTTTAAGAAACTGTGCTCGCGTTGGGTCCCTAAACTCCTGACGGAGGAGCACAAACACAAAAGACTGGAGAGTTCCTTGAATTTTCTGACACGTTATGACGAAAATGGTGACGACATCCTGAGTCGGATCGTAACTGGAGACGAAACGTGGATTTCGCATTTCACTCCCGAATCGAAACAACAAAGCATAGAATGGAGACACACGCACTCTCCCGTAAAGGTCAAAGCCTAACAGACTTTGTCACAGCGCAAGATCATGGCGTCCGTGTTTTGGGATAGGCATGGTGTTTTGCTGGTCGACTTTATGGAACAAGGAACGACAATAAATGCAGAAGCCTACTGCCAAATCCTGAGGAAGCTGCGCAGAGCAATTCAAAACAAGAGACGTGGCATGCTCACAAAAGGAATTTTGTTTCTGCACGATAATGCAAGCCTTCACACTGCCGCTCAGACCCGAGCTGCATTGGACTCTTTTGGCTGGGAAGTTTTGGACCACCCACCCTACAACCCTGACCTTGCGCCGAGCAACTTTCATCTCTTCCGTCATCTGAAACATCACTTGGGCGGCAGCCGTTATGACGATGACGACGATTTGAAAACGGCCGTGAATTCTTGGTTATCACAGCAGGCGGCAAGTTTTTATGAAGAAGGTTTCCAAAATTTAGTTGTGCGATATGATAAGGGTTTACAAAAACTTGGAAACTATGTAGAAAAATAGATAAAAGTATGTAGATTCCGAAAATAAAATTAGTTTTTGCAAATTTCCTTTTATTTTTTTTTTTATTTTCAAACGGTACTTACTTTAAAAATACGCCTCGTATTTTGGTTTTAAGATATCCAAGCGGAAGTAAGATAAACTACTCGTTCGAATCTGTTGAAACCTTTCCAAATCTGTAGTAAAGTATGAAAATTTTAACAAAACTCTAGTGTAAAGCATTTACACGGCTTTCTCTTACCAGTGCAAATAATAAATAATATATTTAATCAAGATTGAATAAAGGTACAAGAAAATCAACCTTTCTCAAAAATAAAAAATCTGGTGTGAAACACTCACACGACTTTCTCTTGCCAATGCAAATAATTAACAATATAACCTGACATTAGTAATAAAACATTAGAAATAAACAAAAAATATAACCTTATTTTAATCATGAGTGAAAGACGCAAAATGAAAATCAACCTCAGTTTGGCTTAAAAATACGGAAAATTACTCGTTCACGCTAAACTAGACAATGTAGAGAAAATGCTTTAAATAATAGTTCTAGATCTTTTAATTTCTTATAAATTTGATTATATACACTTTTGTCGTAAACTGCATAGCTACCAAGGCCGAAATCTTTAAAAAATCCATTCTTCACGCGTTTTCGGGAGAAAAAGACAAAAAATCGCTAATTAATGCTAAACTAAGCATTATACACAAAAAATTTTTAAATAAAAGTTGTAGTATTTTAAATTCTCAACACCTTTTATTATATAAATTTTTGCGACAAAATGCATATTTAAGTCGTAATCTTAAAAACAACAATTTTTTTACGAAAAAACAGCCTTACCAAGAATTTCAGCAAACATGGCGCCTACTCTATCTTGTAGAGCATAAAACATTTAGTAAACCAGGCGATTTAAAAAGAAATCGTCGGACCAGTTTTTGAGAAAATCGCAAAAAAGTGAAAAATTACACGAATAAACTACTACGTCCCGGTTGACCGATTTTGATGAAAATGTTCGTATCGGGTCCGGTAATGGTATGCAACTTAAGTTTCAAGTTTCAAGTTCGGACAATGTTCCGTTCTTGAGATATTCTGTATTTACACACACAGACCAATCGCTAAAAACATGTTTTTGGGTTCATGGGGTCTGAAACGTGTAGATCCGGTGAAAATTCGATTTGTTAAAATCGACATGAAAACAATACTTTCCTTCCTATATATTCATACAGACAAGAGAAAGTAAAAATTTGTTGTTAGCAATTTTTCATTGTGTACTTTTAACTGTCTCTCAAAATGCTCTAAATGTTCCATTAAAATGCTAATTTTTTTTTAAATTACAGGGAGGGTCCTTCGCTGGCATGGTGGGTATTTAATAAGCCACAGTAATCCCTGCCACCTGAATATAATTCTCAATTCGCTAATGTCCGTAGGTAAAATACAAACTCAACAAAACCACTGTAAATTTTTACAGTTCAGTAGTTCGTTGAAAAAATGTTGTTTATGTTAACATGGTGTAAGGTAACGGGATTATTTACTACCTTAAAAATCTCTCATTAGAGTTGGTTGGTTGGTTAGGTCATCAGCCGAAAAAGGCTGGTTTGAACCTGTAGAGGTTTTACCAAGTAAAACAAGGAATGTGGTGGTTTACAATTGCCTTCCTCACTGAGTGGAAAAGTATGCTTATCAGCATGCCGAGCCCTCTGAAAAGCACATATTTTCCACTCTGCAAATGACACTTTCACTTCATTCACCACAGAGTCTGACTGTATAATGAAATTGATTACTTTCAGAAGAGATAACTCTGATTAGTGTCTTTTACACCTCTACCTCTTCTGTTCTTAAATGTCATTAAATTGGCTGACCATGTGATAAGAAACAGAACTATTTATTTTAGCCCTGCAACTAACAGATTGAGTGTAAATAATTTGACACTCCGCCTGTCTATTATGGGCAGACTCATTAGAGTATTGTACCTAATAAATTTTATAAAATTATAATCTGCCCATAACAGACAGGTGGAGTGCCAAATTATTTACACTCAATCTGTTCATTGCAGGGCTAAAATAAATAGTTCTGTTTCTTATCACATGGTCAGCCAATTAAATGACTGAATCATTTAAGAACAGAAGAGGTAGAGGTGTAAAATACACTAATCAGAGTTATCTCCTCTGAAAGTAATGAATTTCATTATACAGCCAGACCCTGTGGTGAATGAAGTGAAAGTGTCATTAGCAGAGTGGAAAATATGTGCTTTTCAGAGGGCCCGGCATGCTGATAAGCTTACTTTTCCATTTAGTGAGGAAGGCAATGGTATCCCACCTCACTCCTCATTTTACTTAGTAAAACCTCTAGAGGTTCAAACCAGCCTTTAGGCTGATGTCCTAAACAACAACACAAAATTATAATACAATAAAAAAATTTATTAATAACAATACTTACCCATATGTGTTATATCCACAATTGGAATTTCATTATTTTTAACTAAAGAATCCACAACCATTTCCATTTTTAGCAAAAAATTACAACACTTTTTTTTATAAAAACAAACACTAATCAATTATTCTGAAAATGTCTTTTTTTATTAAACACACATAACCAATAAAACATGGAACAACTATCCACATATTATTTTATAACGAATTACATCACATACTATTTCACATCAAATCATTTCGAACGACTGCCGTTAAGATTAAAATGACAAAACATAAAAGTAAGTTCACTTCTAACAACTCACCGGCCTCGTTCGCATTTCAAAACAAACCGTCCAACGGAATAATACAAGCAGATGAGAAGCTACAACGCTTCTTTCTGTAGAACTCGACTCGCTCTCTTCAAAACAAACAAAACCAGTCGCAGTTAAAAAACACTACTGCCAACTTAATAACGTAAAATATACCTGTAGTTTTTTCTATCATAATAAATCATTTTAACAAAGAACAAGGTAATTCTTTACATTTTTCAAGGTCATAAGACTTCCTGGTCTATTATCTAAAACCTATTTATTTTTTTACCTGTCATAAATAAATAATATCATTTCTTTTTTCTTACCTGTAATATTATCTTTTAAACATATTCATAAATTTTTCTATTCTAGATAATATTATTATCGTAAATTATTTGTTATTTTACCCATAAAATATTTTAATGCTCTATGTAATTTTATGCCTTACGTAGCTAGGTAATATTTTACCTTCTTTTTTATCTTTCATGGTCTTAATAAACCGCAACAAAAATGTCTTTCAGTTTTTTAAACTTTAAAAATTATTTCTATACATTTTTCTACGGCTCACCATTGTCCGTATTATTTCTCTGTAGATTTTCTCGTTTTTATGTCAACCGATTTTGCTCCTCATGGAAGTATTCAATGTTAACGTCGTAATGTCGCTAAATAAATACACTATGCATATAATATTGTGACACTTATTGCTAAGGTCCGTTTTGGGATCTAGGTAATTAAATAATTATTACACTAAGGTTTACAATTTCAAATATTTATTACACTAAAAGATTACAAAATAAATAATAAACTAATTAAAATGACTTATTACAATAGATAACTTAACAATTTACTTCAAATTAATAATAAACAATAAATAATTTACTTAGCCTACTTACAATAAACTTTATAAGATTACACATATAAAATGGAACTGAATACACGAAACTGATCTTGGATACACTTACACAAAGACTTTACACAATACGCACACAACAAAGGCAGTATAACAATCTTGAGTCACAACAATACTCGGATACGTCACCTGTAAATACGCACCCCGATAATCGCTCGACAAAGATCACACGAATACTATCTGGACCTGGACCGCGCTCGGGGGTCTCTTTATATACTCATTCATAAAGATCATTCCGATGCCCAAAACAGGCAGGTGGAGTGTTATTTTAATTGCACTCTATCTGTTTGGTCCAGGGCTAAAAAAAAAATAGTTCTGTTTCTTATCACATAGTCAGCCACTTATATGACTGAACTATTTAAGAGCAGAAGAGGTAGAGGTGTAAAAGACTCTGATTAGTAGAGTCATCTCCTCTGAGAGTAATGAATTTCACTATGCAGCCAGACCCTGTGGTGAATGAAGTGAAGGTGTCGTTTGCAGGGTGGAAAGTGAGTGCATTTCGGAGGGCCTGGCATGCTGATAAGCATACTCTTTCAACTCAGTGAGGAAGGCACTGGTAAACCACCTTACTCCTCGTTTTTACTTAGTAAAACCTCTAGAGGTTCAAACCAGCCTTTCGGCTGCTGACCTAAACAACAACAAAGATCATTCCAGAAAAAAGTAGAGAACAAAGAAATAACCCTTTATAATGACTGCTAGAAAAATCCACCGTAAACAAGTCAACAATAGGTCTTTTGTAAAAAGTTGTTACGGGTCCCTTTCATAACAGTTTTACAATGCCCGACCTTTTATCCTACACAATAGTTATTACAATTTTTATGAATAGACATACCCCTTTATTGTTATTATTATCCTATTGTCAATACTTGTTACTATCGTTTTTTTTTTTTTTTTTTTTTTAACGTCCGACTGTTTTGCAAATTGCTGCAAACGTCCGACTGTTTTGCAAATTGCTGCTAATGCAGACGGTGAAGGATGAAATGAATTTTTGTAACGAATGAAAAAATGCCATGCCCGAGTGGGATTCGAACCCAATACCGCGTGATGAGAGGCGAGCACGTTACCAACATCGCCAACGCGGCCGGCTGTTACTATTGTGTTGTTACTGTTATTCTTGCCTTATTATTCCTTTCTTACTATTTTTATTTACTCTGTACCATTTCATGAATGAAATTCAGGAACCTTCGCGAACCGTCTTTTTACTTTCTCTTGCCTATGTGAATATATAGGAAGGAAAGTATTGTTTTCATGTCGATTTTTCGAAATCGAGATTTCACCGGATCTATACGTTTTCAGACCCCCTGAACCCAAAAAACATGTTTTTAGCGATTGGTCTGTGTGTGTGTCTGTGTGTGTGAACAGAATATCTCAAGAACGGAACATCGTACGAACTTGAAACTTGAAACTTAAGTTACGTACCACTACCGGACTCGACACGAACATTTTCATCAAAATCGGTCAACCGGAAGTGGTAGTTTATTCGTGTTATTTTTTTCACTTTTTTGCGATTTTCTCAAAAACTGGTCCTACGATTTTTTTTAAAATCGCCTGGTTTACTCAATTTTTTATTCTCTACAAGATAGGGTAGGCGCCATGTTTGCTGAAATTCTGGGTGAGGCTGTTTTCACGTGAAAACGTTGTTTTTTTAAGATTACAGCTTTAATATGCATTTTAGCGCAAAACTTTATATAATAAAAGTTGTAGAGAATTGAAAATTCTACAACTTTTATTCCAAACAATTATTTGTATAACGCTTAGTTTAGCGGTAATTTGCGATTTTCTGTTTTTTTCTCACGAAAATGTGTGAAAAATTGATTTTTTTAAGATTTCGGCCTTAGTATGCATTTTACGACAAAAGTGTATATAATTTAATTTATAGAAAATTAAAAAGATCTACAACTTTTATTTAAAGCATTTTTCTCTACAGAGCCTAGTTTAGAGAGAAAGAGTGATTTTCCGTATTTCTAAGCCAAACTGAGGTTGATTTTCATTTTGCATCATTCACTCATGATTAAAATAAAGTTATGTTTTTGAGGTTAGTTTTTTGTTTATTTCTAATATTTTATTATTAATGTTAGGTTTATTGTTAATTATTTGCATTGGCAAGAGAAAGTTGTGTGAGTGTTTCACACCAGATTTTTCGATATCGTTACAGTATAATACTCATACGAGTCTACAGGTACATCAACGCAATTTCTACATATATTAATAGTTTGAAAGCGAAAACTTAGATGAAATTTTCAATAAAAACTAAAATTGTTCTACACACTAATTTAGTTGTCACACAACTGTGGATACAACAGATAGTGCTTATTGCGTTGTCCGCTAGGTTCTAGCTTTTCCGGGAATATCTGACTCACGGCTTGAGTTATACATTGGGTGGCGGAATTACCCATTGTGGCGCGATTCCCCCGGTGTCCCCTATAATCAAATTTATAGGAAGTTAAATTGCCCATAATAGACAGGTGGAGTGTCAAATTATTTACAATCAATCTGTCCGTTGCAGGGCTAAAATAAATAGTTGTGTTTCTTATCACATGGTCAGCCAAGTAAATGACTGAATCATTTAAGAACAGAAGAGGTAGAGGTGTAAAAGACACTAATCAGAGTTATCTCCTCTGAAAGTAATGAATTTCATTATACAGCCAGACGCTGTGGTGAATGAAGTAAAGGTGTCATTTACAGAGTGGAAAAATATGTGCTTTTCAGAGGGCCCGGCAAGCTGATAAGTGTACTTTTCCACTCAGTGAGTGTTGGCAATGGTAAACCACCTCACTCCTCGTTTTACTTAGTAAAACCTCTACAGGTTCAAACCAGCCTACAGGCTGATGACCTAAACAACAACAACAACAACAGGAAGTTAAAAGACCTACGACTTTTATTAAAATAATTTTTCTGTACAGAGCCTAGTTTAGCGAGAAAGATTGATTTTCCGTATTATTAAGCCAAACTAAGGTTGGTTTTCATTTTGCATCACTCACTCAAAATAAGAATGCATCGTGATTAAAAAACGTTTGTGTTTTTAAGGTTAGTATTTTTGTTTATTTCTAATGTTTTTATTGCTAATGTTAAATAATATATTGTTCATTATTTTCGTTGGCAAGAGAAAGGTGAGTGAGTGTTTCACACCAGATTTTTTCGTAAAAATCCACACAAGATATCTTTGAATTAAATTTTAACGGTCTAGCAACGTTGCATACAATGTTATCAACCTCTAAATCTAACAATCAAAGCTGACAGAAATTTTCCGGCCGCCGAATAGTGGCGGCCCCAGAAATTTTTTTTTGGGTGGGCCCCCTTATATATTTATATGTAATGTACATTATTTTTACCTATGTAAAACATATACATATATATATTTTTTTGTCTATAATTTTATAAATTGAATACATGTAGATAACTGATTGAGTACATTCTATCTTTATTTCAGGATTAGTATTGAATAAACAAACACAACCTTGTAATTTTTATAAGAAATTTACTAAATTGAAAACTTTAAATACAGTACAGGAGTTACAAAAACGGGTGAAAATATAAAAATCAAGACCAAATCCATTATGTTGGTCAAAATTATGAAGAAATAATAACACATAAACTAGTCAACTCTCGATTATTGTTTACTTTAAAACAAACTGAACTGTAGCCGTCTTCCTTTTTGAGCTGCAAACTCGTCCACAACTGGATCTGGATCCGACATTAAAGGAAAATTTAACTCTCTTTCTATGGATACAATCGCCAGGTTACTAAGTCTTTGCCCTGCCATAGATAAGGTTTAATTCGTCTCATTTGGTATACGTAAATATCGTAACCATTATTGTTTTCCATCTTGTTCTGAATCAAAATCCTCGTTGTTTTATTGTTTCAGTCATGTCATATTAAAAATGGGTGGGCCCGGGCCTACCCGGCCCACCCGCTAGGACCGCCACTACCGCCGAACCTTTTCAGATATCTAAAAATCTGGTGTGAAACACTCACACAACTTTCTCTTGCCAATGAAAATAATTAACAATAAACCTAACATTAATAATAAAATATTAGAAATAAACAAAAAACTAACCTCAAAAACATAACCTTATTTTAATCATGAGTGAATGACGCGAAATGAAAATCGAACTCAATTTGGCTTAAAAAAACGGAAAATCACACTTTCACGCTAAACTAGGATCTGTAGAGAAAAATGCTTTAAATAAAAGTTGTAGATCTTTTAATTTTCTATAAATTAAACTATATACACTTTTGTCGTAAAATGCATACTAAGGCCGAAATCTTAAAAAAATCAATTTTTCACACATTTTCGTGAGAAAAAAAACAGAAAATCGCAAATTACCGCTAAACTAAGCGTTATACAAAAAATTGTTTGAAATAATAGTTGTAGAATTTTCAATTCTCTACAACTTTTATTATATAAAGTTCTGCGCTAAAATGCATATTAAAGCTGTAATCTTAAAAAAACAACGTTTTTACATGAAAACAGCCTCACCCAGAATTTCAGCAAACATGACGCCTACCCTATCTTGTAGAGAATAAAAAATTGAGTAAACCAGGCGATTTTTAAAAAAATCGTAGGACCAGTTTTTGAGAAAATCGCAAAAAAGTGAAAAATTACACGAATAAACTACCACTTCCGGTTGACCGATTTTGATGAAAATGTTCGTGTCGAGTCCGGTAGTGGTACGTAACTTAAGTTTCAAGTTTCAAGTTCGTACGATGTTCCGTTCTTGAGATATTCTGTTCACACACACACACACACACACAGACACACACACACACACACACACACACACACACACAGACACACACACAGACCAATCGCTAAAAACATGTTTTTTGGGTTCAGGGGGTCTGAAAACGTATAGATCCGGTGAAAACTCGATTTCGAAAAATCGACATGAAAACAATACTTTCCTTCCTATATATTCATATAGGCAAGAGAAAGTAATAAACAATAAATAATTTACTTAGCCTACTTACAATAAACTTTATAAGATTACACATATAAAATGGAACTGAATACACGAAACTGATCTTGGATACACTTACACAAAGACTTTACACAATACGCACACAACAAAGGCAGTATAACAATCTTGAGTCACAACAATACTCGGATACGTCACCTGTAAATACGCACCCCGATAATCGCTCGACAAAGATCACACGAATACTATCTGGACCGCGCTCGGGGGTCTCTTTATATACTCATTCATAAAGATCATTCCGATGCCCAAAACAGGCAGGTGGAGTGTTATTTTAATTGCACTCTATCTGTTTGGTCCAGGGCTAAAAAAAAAATAGTTCTGTTTCTTATCACATAGTCAGCCACTTATATGACTGAACTATTTAAGAGCAGAAGAGGTAGAGGTGTAAAAGACTCTGATTAGTAGAGTCATCTCCTCTGAGAGTAATGAATTTCACTATGCAGCCAGACCCTGTGGTGAATGAAGTGAAGGTGTCGTTTGCAGGGTGGAAAGTGAGTGCTTTTCGGAGGGCCTGGCATGCTGATAAGCATACTCTTTCAACTCAGTGAGGAAGGCAATGGTAAACCACCTTACTCCTCGTTTTTACTTAGTAAAACCTCTAGAGGTTCAAACCAGCCTTTCGGCTATTGACCTAAACAACAACAAAGATCATTCCAGAAAAAAGTAGAGAACAAAGAAATAACCCTTTATAATGACTGCTAGAAAAATCCACCGTAAACAAGTCAACAATAGGTCTTTTGTAAAAAGTTGTTACGGGTCCCTTTCATAACAGTTTTACAACACCGACCTTTTATCCTACACAATAGTTATTACAATTTTTATGAATAGACATACCCCTTTATTGTTATTATTATCCTATTGTCAATACTTGTTACTATCGTTTTTTTTTTTTTTTTTTTTTTTTTAACGTCCGACTGTTTTGCAAATTGCTGCAAACGTCCGACTATTTTGCAAATTGCTGCTAATGCAGACGGTGAAGGATGAAATGAATTTTTGTAACGAATGAAAAAATGCCATGCCCGAGTGGGATTCGAACCCAATACCGCGTGATGAGAGGCGAGCACGTTACCAACATCGCCAACGCGGCCGGCTGTTACTATAGTGTTGTTACTGTTATTCTTGCCTTATTATTCCTTTCTTACTATTTTTATTTACTCTGTACCATTTTTCATGAATGAAATTCAGGAACCTTCGCGAACCGTCTTTTTACTTTCTCTTGCCTATGTGAATATATAGGAAGGAAAGTATTGTTTTCATGTCGATTTTAAGAAATCGAGATTTCACCGGATCTATACGTTTTCAGACCCCCTGAACCCAAAAAACATGTTTTTAGCGATTGGTCTGTGTGTGTGTCTGTGTGTATGAACAGAATATCTCAAGAACGAAACATCGTACTAACTTGAAACTTGAAACTTAAGTTACGTACCACTACCGGACTCGACACGAACATTTTCATCAAAATCGGTCAACCGAAAGTGGTAGTTTATTCGTGTAATTTTTCACTTTTTTGCGATTTTCTCAAAAACTGGTCCTACGATTTTTTTTAAAATCGCCTGGTTTACTCAATTTTTTATTCTCTACAAGATAGGGTAGGCGTCATGTTTGCTGAAATTCTGGGTGAGGCTGTTTTTACGTAAAAACGTTGTTTTTTTAAGATTACAGCTTTAATATGCATTTTATCGCAAAACTTTATATAATAAAAGTTGTAGAGAATTGAAAATTCTACAACTTTTATTCCAAACAATTTTTTGTATAACGCTTAGTTTAGCGGTAATTTGCGATTTTCTGTTTTTTTTCTCACGAAAATGTGTGAAAAATTGATTTTTTTAAGATTTCGGCCTTAGTATGCATTTTACGACAAAAGTGTATATAATTTAATTTATAGAAAATTAAAAAGATCTACAACTTTTATTTAAAGCATTTTTCTCTACAGAGCCTAGTTTAGAGAGAAAGAGTGATTTTCCGTATTTCTAAGCCAAACTGAGGTTGATTTTCGTTTTGCATCATTCACTCATGATTAAAATAAGGTTATGTTTTTGAGGTTAGTTTTTTGTTTATTTCTAATATTTTATTATTAATGTTAGGTTTATTGTTAATTATTTGCATTGGCAAGAGAAAGTTGTGTGAGTGTTTCACACCAGATTTTTTCGATATCGTTATAGTATAATACTCATACGAGTGTACATCAACGCAATTTCTACATATCTTAATAGTTTGAAAGCGAAAACTTAGATGAAATTTTCAATAAAAACTAAAATTGTTCTACACACTAATTTAGTTCTCACACAACTGTGGATACAACAGATAGTGCTTATTGCGTTGTCCGCTAGGTTCTAGCTTTTCCGGGAATATCTGACTCACGGCTTGAGTTATACATTGGGTGGCGGAATTACCCATTGTGGCGCGATTCCCCCGGTGTCCCCTATAATCAAATTTATAGGAAGTTAAATTGCCCATAATAGACAGGTGGAGTGTCAAATTATTTACAATCAATCTGTCCGTTGCAGGGCTAAAATAAATAGTTGTGTTTCTTATCACATGGTCAGCCAAGTAAATGACTGAATCATTTAAGAACAGAAGAGGTAGAGGTGTAAAAGACACTAATCAGAGTTATCTCCTCTGAATGTAATGAATTTCATTATACAGCCAGACGCTGTGGTGAATGAAGTAAAGGTGTCATTTACAGAGTGGAAAAATATGTGCTTTTCAGAGGGCCCGGCAAGCTGATAAGTGTACTTTTCCACTCAGTGAGTGTTGGCAATGGTAAACCACCTCACTCCTCGTTTTACTTAGTAAAACCTCTACAGGTTCAAACCAGCCTACAGGCTGATGACCTAAACAACAACAACAACAACAGGAAGTTAAAAGACCTACGACTTTTATTAAAATAATTTTTCTGTACAGAGCCTAGTTTAGCGAGAAAGATTGATTTTCCGTATTATTAAGCCAAACTAAGGTTGGTTTTCATTTTGCATCACTCACTCAAAATAAGAATGCATCGTGATTAAAAAACGTTTG
This sequence comes from Catonia carolina, assembly GCA_035578175.1. Lineage (NCBI taxonomy): Eukaryota > Metazoa > Arthropoda > Insecta > Hemiptera > Achilidae > Catonia > Catonia carolina. Next base: position 110,817,768 of record JAQMRL010000003.1, read on the forward strand.
TGTTTTTAAGGTTAGTATTTTTGTTTATTTCTAATGTTTTTATTGCTAATGTTAAATAATATATTGTTCATTATTTTCGTTGGCAAGAGAAAGGTGAGTGAGTGTTTCACACCAGATTTTTTCGTAAAAATCCACACAAGATATCTTTGAATTAAATTTTAACGGTCTAGCAACGTTGCATACAATGTTATCAACCTCTAAATCTAACAATCAAAGCTGACAGAAATTTTCCGGCCGCCGAATACATATATTTATATGTAATGTACATTATTACTTTCTCTTGCCTATATGAATACATAGGAAGGAAAGTATTGTTTTCATGTCGATTTTTCGAAATCGAGTTTTCACCGGATCTATACGTTTTCAGACCCCCTGAACCCAAAAAACATGTTTTTAGCGATTGGTCTGTGTGTGTGTGTGTGTGTCTGTGTGTGAACAGAATATCTCAAGAACGGAACATCGTACGAACTTGAAACTTGAAACTTAAGTTACATACCACAACCGGACGCGACACGCACATTTTCATCAAAATCGGTCAACCGGAAGTAGTAGTTTATTCGTATAATTTTTCAGTTTTTTGCGATTTTCTCAAAAACTGGTCCTACGATTTTTTTTAAAATCGCCTATTTTACTCAATTTTTTATTCTCTACAAGATAGGGTAGGCGCCATGTTTGCTGAAATTCTCGGTGAGGCTGTTTTCACGTAAAAACGTTGTTTTTTTAAGATTACGGCTTTAATATAAATTTTAGCGCAAACACTTATATAATAAAAGTTGTAGAGAATTTAAAAACCTACAACTTCTGTTTCAAACATTTTTTTGTATAACGCTTAGTTTAGCGGTAATTTGCGATTTTCTGTTTTTTTTCTCACGAAAACGTGAGAAAAATCGATTTTTTTTAACATTTCGGTCTTAGTATGCATTTTACGACAAAAGTGTATATAATTAAATTTATAGAAAATTAAAAGATCTACAACTTTTGTTTAGAGCATTTTTCTCTACAGAGCCTAGTTTAGCGTGAAAGCGTGATTTTCCGTATTTTTAAGCCAAACTGAGTTCGATTGTCATTTTGCGTCATTCACTCATGATTAAAATAAGGTTATGTTTTTGAGGTTAGTTTTTGTTCATTTCTAATGTTTTAATACTATTGTTAGGTTTATTGTTAATTATTTGCATTGGCAAGAGAAAGTTGTGTGAGTGTTTCACACCAGATTTTTACCTATGTAAAACATATACATACAGGGTGATTCATGAAGTTCTCCCCCCACTTCTACAGCACATTGTACTAGTAAAAATAATGAAAAAATGTTATATAAACATAGGTCCGAAAACGCTTCGTTAGCGAGTTACAGCTAGCGAAAGTTTCGCCTGGATTTCAGTTCACCAGGTGAAATGAGGTCTTCCTGGAATTGTGGTAAGGTAGATTAAGGGGCGAATTCAATCATTTCTTATGGTTTTTGATCTGATAAATTGAATAAAACAGGTCCCAGAACTGTAAGTTAAATAGTTTTTGAGAAAACCAGTGTCAAATGCAAAAAATGGAGTGAAAATCACATTTTTTCATCTTTGGGCAAGAATAACTTTGTTATTTCACCAAGAAACAGTTAAAATTTTTCAATAAAAAATGTAGAAAATTTTATTCTGAACAAACCGGTGTAAATTAAGTACACAGAAAGCGAATAGTTTTTGAGAAAACCAGTGTCAAATGCAAAAAAATGGAGTGAAAAAAACACATTTTTTCATTTTAGTTTTTCCGGTTAATTTTACTTTGTACTCTTATGAATAAAAACTCATTTAATCAAACATCTATTCGCTTTCTGTGTACTTAATTTACACCGGTTTGTTCAGAATAAAATTTTCTACATTTTTTATTGAAAAATTTTAACTGTTTCTTGGTGAAATAACAAAGTTATTCTTGCCCAAAGATGAAAAAATGTGATTTTCACTCCATTTTTTGCATTTGACACTGGTTTTCTCAAAAACTATTTAACTTACAGTTCTGGGACCTGTTTTATTCAATTTATCAGATCAAAAACCATAAGAAATGATTGAATTCGCCCCTTAATCTACCTTACCACAATTCCAGGAAGACCTCATTTCACCTGGTGAACTGAAATCCAGGCGAAACTTTCGCTAGCTGTAACTCGCTAACGAAGCGTTTTCGGACCTATGTTTATATAACATTTTTTCATTATTTTTACTAGTACAATGTGCTGTAGAAGTGGGGGGAGAACTTCATGAATCACCCTGTATATATATATTTTTTTTTGTCTATAATTTTATAAATTGAATACATGTAGATAACTGATTGAGTACATTCTATCTTTATTTCAGGATTAGTATTGAATAAACAAACACAACCTTGTAATTTTTATAAGAAATTTACTAAATTGAAAACTTTAAATACAGTACAGGAGTTACAAAAACGGGTGAAAATATAAAAATCAAGACCAAATCCATTATGTTGGTCAAAATTATGAAGAAATAATAACACATAAACTAGTCAACTCTCGATTATTGTTTACTTTAAAACAAACTGAACTGTAGCCGTCTTCCTTTTTGAGCTGCAAACTCGTCCACAACTGGATCTGGATCCGACATTAAAAGAAAATTTAACTCTCTTTCTATGGATACAATCGCCAGGTTACTAAGTCTTTGCCCTGCCATAGATAAGGTTTAATTCGTCTCATTTGGTATACGTAAATATCGTAACCATTATTGTTTTCCATCTTGTTCTGAATCAAAATCCTCGTTGTTTTATTGTTTCAGTCATGTCATATTAAAAATGGGTGGGCCCGGGCCTACCCGGCCCACCCGCTAGGACCGCCACTGCCGCCGAACCTTTTCAGATATCTAAAAATCTGGTGTGAAACACTCACACAACTTTCTCTTGCCAATGCAAATAATTAACAATAAACCTAACATTAATAATAAAATATTAGAAATAAACAAAAAACTAACCTCAAAAACATAACCTTATTTTAATCATGAGTGAATGACGCGAAATGAAAATCGAACTCAATTTGGCTTAAAAAAACGGAAAATCACACTTTCACGCTAAACTAGGATCTGTAGAGAAAAATGCTTTAAATAAAAGTTGTAGATCTTTTAATTTTCTATAAATTAAATTATATATACACTTTTGTCGTAAAATGCATACTAAGGCCGAAATCTTAAAAAAATCAATTTTTCACACATTTTCGTGAGAAAAAAACAGAAAATCGCAAATTACCGCTAAACTAAGCGTTATACAAAAAATTGTTTGAAATAATAGTTGTAGAATTTTCAATTCTCTACAACTTTTATTATATAAAGTTCTGCGCTAAAATGCATATTAAAGCTGTAATCTTAAAAAAACAACGTTTTTACATGAAAACAGCCTCACCCAGAATTTCAGCAAACATGACGCCTACCCTATCTTGTAGAGAATAAAAAATTGAGTAAACCAGGCGATTGTAGTTTTTGAGAAAATCGCAAAAAAGTGAAAAATTACACGAATAAACTACCACTTCCGGTTGACCGATTTTGATGAAAATGTTCGTGTCGAGTCCGGTAGTGGTACGTAACTTAAGTTTCAAGTTTCAAGTTCGTACGATGTTCCGTTCTTGAGATATTCTGTTCACACACACACGCACACACACACACACACACACACACACACACGCACGCACGCGCGCGCACGCACAAACAAGTAGTAGGTGGGTACGTTGAGCACACTTGGCTCTTAAATCAAAATAAGGACCACTTTTTATGAAATCAAACCAGCTCTTAAATCAAAATAAGAACCACTTTTCAAAAATCACCTCTTAAATCAAAATAAGGACCACCCCTTAAATCAAAATAAGAACCACTTTTCAAAATCACCTCTTAAATCAAAATAAGAACTATCTCTTAAATCAAAATAAGCATCACTTTTTCAAAAAACATGCTCTTATTTCAAAATAAGGACCACTTTTACTCTCGTACACGACTAAACACAATTGAGAGGATCTCTTAAATCAAAATAAGGACCATCCGCTAAATCGAAATCACACTGAAATCATTTTCAAAGGGCCGAAGCCCTTTAAAAAACAGTTATCTTTTAATATCTAATATCCATATGGTAGTGTATCAATTATTCCATCTTCTTCTTCCAATATAATTCTCTTATCATAATCAAACTGAAATTTCTTTAGAATTTGTTTGTTCAAATACGTAAGATTAAGCCTTCCTATATGGAAATTTAAGCTAGCAGAAAATAAAGGCGAAACTGAAGAAATTTCGGCTACCATCGTTATTTCCAAATAACAACATACAAATAATGTCTAATTTTAAAATAACAACTATATCATTATATCCAAATAACAAATAGCTGAAAATTTTTTATCATGTTAAAAATTATGTTTTCTATAATAAAGACAATAAAAAATAATTATATATTTACAATCCCGAAAACCGAAGAAACTAAAAATTTACTAGCCAATGGAATTATTGCAAACCGTTGGAAAACATCCCCAGAAGTAACATTTCCTCATTTGGTTAACCCATCTGAGGAGATTAGAGAAACAATTAGACAAGTACAAAGGCAGGAAAGATTTAAATCTGTGAGAAATTATCTCGAAGAAAATTTTAAGAGACTTTTAGACAAAGAGATTTTAAAAAGAACAATAATAATTAGAAAAGAACCACCGAAAAAGAAATACGAGATAATCGAGAAATCTGAATTGGGAATAAAACACACTGTTAAAGCTAATGATTTACTAGGTAAAAACTACAATGAAATTTGTCCTAATACGATGATAAAGAAATTTTGCACCGAAAATATAAACACTCTTATTACCGATATTGGTGATATTAATTACACGGAAAACTACAAAGAAGACAACACCAATTTGTTTAAATCTTTAACAGCACCTTTTTGCGATAACATTATGTTGATTACCATTCTCGGTGTAGAAGATCTAGACGAAAGTAAAAATCTTGTCTCGAAAAATATCTGCAGTATTTGTAACACGTATTTAAGAAGAATTTTTAGCAAGTACAAATTATCTAAACATGGTGTAAAAGCAAAAAAAACATCTATAATTCCCATCGAACTATTGGACAAAAAATTTATAAACATTATTCCGAGAGAATCTAGAGAGAAAATTAGGAAAAAATACAAGAAGAAATTTGTCGTATTTCCATATAAAGTAGAATTATCTGATTCTAAACTTTCTGAGATCCTTAAGGAATTACCAAGAATCTTAGAGGAAATAAAGGTATGTAATTATTACTTTCTCTTGCCTATATGAATATATAGGAAGGAAAGTATTGTTTTCATGTCGATTTTTCGAAATCGAGTTTTCACCGGATCTATACGTATTCAGACCCCCTGAACCCAAAAAACATGTTTTTAGCGATTGGTCTGTGTGTGTGTCTGTGTGTGTGTGTGTGTGTGTGTGTGTCTGTGTGTGTGTGTGTCTGTGTGTGTGTGTGTCTGTGTGTGAACAGAATATCTCAAGAACGGAACATTGTACGAACTTGAAACTTGAAACTTAAGTTACATACCACTACCGGACGCGACACGAACATTTTCATCAAAATCGGTCAACCGGAAGTAGTAGTTAATTCGTATAATTTTTCAGTTTTTTGCGATTTTCTCAAAAACTGGTCCTACGATTTTTTTAAAAATCGCCTATTTTACTCAATTTTTTATTCTCTACAAGATAGGGTAGGCGCCATGTTTGCTGAAATTCTCGGTGAGGCTGTTTTCACGTAAAAACGTTGTTTTTTTAAGATTACGGCTTTAATATAAATTTTAGCGCAAAAACTTATATAATAAAAGTTGTAGAGAATTTAAAAACCTACAACTTCTGTTTCAAACATTTTTTTGTATAACGCTTAGTTTAGCGGTAATTTGCGATTTTCTGTTTTTTTTCTCACGAAAACGTGAGAAACATCGATTTTTTTAACATTTCGGTCTTAGTATGCATTTTACGACAAAAGTGTATATAATAAAAGTTATAGAAAATTAAAAGATCTACAACTTTTGTTTAGAGCATTTTTCTCTACAGAGCCTAGTTTAGCGTGAAATAGTGATTTTCCGTATTTTTAAGCCAGACTGAGGTTGATTTTCATTTTGAGTGTTTCACTCATGATTAAAATAAGGTTATGTTTATTGAGGTTAGTTTTTTGTTTATTTCTAATATTTTATTACTAATGTTAAATTATATTGTAAATTATTTGCATTGGCAAGAGAAAGTTGTGTGAGTGTTTCACACCAGATTTTTTTTTATCCGATTTGGATATTACCCAAGATTTTACTGGAATATTTAACAAGAAACAAATGTGCAATTATCTTGTAAACAACTTTGATTTCGCGTTAGAAAAATCTGGAGTGAAAGCACGCAACAGAATAGTACAGGGTCCGGCAGATAAATCTGATGTTTTTGTATTCATCGGTATGTTGGCAACACTGTGAATAGGAAGTTGGTACAGTTGTTACGGGGTAGCGCTAATACTACCATTTTAGCTGCCATCTTGAGTTGGTCGTGTGAGCACCGTGCTTTTGTGATTGAAGCGTATTTCAAAAACAATTATTCTGTTATTGCTACGCAGCGTTTATTTCGTAGACATTTTAATTAAATCCGAAACGCGTCTGTTCCAAGTAGGAATACGATATTACTGCGGGTGAAAAACTTTCGTTTAACATCATCTGCTTTGAAACTGAAACCAACAGGACGAAAGCGTTGTGTGAGAACTCCTGAACACATTGAGGCTGTAACGTTATCTGTGTCGCAGTCTCCACTCTCTACGGCGTTCCGTAGTGAAGCATGCTGCCGCACTAAGAATGTCTGGCCGAAGTGTGAGAAGAATCCTTCATGATGACCTTCAGTTCCATTCGTACAAGATGATGTTCGTGCAACAACTTACTGAAAATGACTACGCGTCTCGCAAAACAGCATGTGAGCTAATTCTCAAAAATTTGTACGGTTGAATGAGTGCGTAAGGAACAATAGGAAACATTTGGATGACATAATTTTCAAATGAAATATTCAAGTGAACTATTGAAATGCTCTAAGTGAAATTGTATAATTTGAATTTTCATTTGACCCATTAAACTTTGTTGTACTATGAATCGTGCTTTTTTATTGACCCCTCCAAAATCGTCAGATTATTCTGCCGGACCCTGTACTTAACGACAAAGATGTGGGTTTAGACTGTTTATCGTGGATTTCCGGAAATGTTCGAACGAAAATTTACAATAAATTTGTCTGCCAAATGACTTCGCCTGTTGTAAACAAAGACATTGGAAACCACATAGTAAATTTTATTAATTGTCCAGATGAGCGACTGGGAAAAACGTTTAATGATCCAACAGCAAAAACACACGGAATAACACGACTGGAATCTACGATATATAATGACTTTAACAATACCTATGATGATGATTTTACAGAGTATAAAGATCCGATAAAAGATTGTGTTTCCGTGTTTAATAATAATACCAAATATTTTACCAATGCACCTATGTATTCTGTACCTTTCTCTGCACAGTGGCAGAAAATTAGTGATTGTTTAAAAAATAGCTGTTGTGTTATGTTTAAAAATCTAATGTACTATTGTTTATGGGGGAATAAGAGAACACGTAAACTTATTGGTTATAAAATAAAACTACCAGATTGCAACATAAAACGCGAAAATATTAAAAATTATATCGTTAACGCCTTTAGTTTTAATAATTTACCTATAAATATTGTAGAAATTTTTTCCCAGTCAAGAAACAGAATTTACCATACTACACAGAGCTTACATAAAACAAGGAAAAACATTCTTTTCCCAACACTCGACTTTATATACAGTTATTCCTAAAGACATAAATCTTGCAGAAAAAGGATTAATCGATACTAAAAACTGTATGCCGTATTTTAACACAAAACGAGTCAATATTACAAACAATCTTAATTATTTCGAAACACAGGAAATTTACCCGGATAATCAATGTGTAATTTACTGTATAAAAAAACTTGAGAAGATAGAAGAGGAGAAATTTATACAAAAAATTAAGAGAGAATTCGAAGATACAGAGGGCTTGTTAAATTTAGAAGATGCTAAACAAGCTTTAGCATTAAAAATACAACACAAAAATAATATGGAAACTTTGAAGAAAAAATTCCAGATTCCTTGGGAAGAAATGTCTTTGCATTCTACATTTGACGTATTCGGTTTCGTTATCGATTCTTCTAGAAATTTTCCTGTTGTTGCAGTATACGGCAGAGTGAATTCTAAAGATAAAATATGTTACGTAAAAGGTCCGTTAAAATACAAACCGATTGAATTCTCCAAAAGCGAAATAATAAACACAGAAGGATTTTTCCCTATAGATTATTCCAGTCGTAATTCAAAATTAACGATGTATTATTGGCCAAAACCTGAACCATTCTTAAAATTAAAAATAGAAGGTTTAACGCAATACAAAGGTAAGAGTTTCCCGAAAATTTCTCTAGATAGCAAATACTCAGAATTATCCGATCCTGTAGAAAAAACCGCAGTAGAAAATGCAGAGAAACTACTATCTAACGTTTTAATGTTAGAGTTTCCAACACACGTAAACACGAGTAAATGTGTTGAGCTGGAAACTCTAGAAGAATCTGTTTATACTGTGCAATCGATAGAAGAAAGAACTTTTCGAGGAAAAAAACGGTATTTATTTACACTGCAAGATAAACAGTATAATTTTATTTCCAATTATTTTCTAGAAAAAGAAATCCAAGAGAAAATAGCAGAAGATTCTCTAGATCTAAAATTTAAATTTAAAATTAAACTGGAACGATTAAAAACAACACCGACTAATAAACAGGAACGCCTAGTGTTTATATCGCAGTAAATTAATTTTAAAGGCAGATTTGCCTTTAAAATACACAATATTAATATTTACACTCGCAATCGAGAACCAATTTCTCGAATTTATCTTGGTCTTGTTCTTCTAGATAAGTGGTAAATTCTTCCACAGAAAATTCGAGAAATTCTTTTTGACGGGCGACTAACCATAAATCCAGCCGAATAAGTTCGATACAATTACAACCGAATTTTCTTCTCCTGTAAAATTTCTTCCCGATTTTATTTAGATTTTTATAAGTGATTTTAAACTGATCTTTTACAGGTGTTAGTTTTATCAAATCCTCGTCTGATTTTTTATTCTTATCGAAAAATCCCAGTCTACGATACTCTGCAATTCTTTCGTCGGAAATTATAACATCGTTGCCCATGTTTCTATTTATAAGTACGTAATCTTTTAACTTTTGCAGATAAAAAAAACACGCAGACAATACTCGAAGTTAATAAAAATAACAGAATAACGCAAGTAAAGTAAAATCAAAGAAGGAACCAGCTACAAAATTTATATCCATTTTGGTATACACTGGTGGCAAGGACTTTTTTGCATTCTGCATAATTTCCGGTAGTATTTTTTCTCTTCTTCCGTTTGTTCTTTTTCTTTTTTAGATTAGCGCGTCGATTTCTTCTTATTTTCTCAATTTTTGCATAGGAAAAATTTCAAAAATCTCTAGAATCTAAGTACGATATTTTTCTTACTGTAATTGGGTTACGAACTGTGGATAAGATTTCCCTTTTGTGTATTAATATAAAAATGTTAACCGAAAAATTATACATTAGATGTAAAAGGTTGCAAAGATTGCCTGGAGAAACGCCGTAGAAAAAAGACCACACTATTTTTTGTGTAGAAAATATCCAACTAGAATTAAAATTAGGAAAGTTCCTGCAAGGATAATGTACTTTTGATTTTCCAAGATAAATGTTGTTGCCTGGAAATCATCTTTTGGTTTCTGTGCAGGAATCTGTGTTTGTTTATATGCAGTTGGATCTTGTAGTATTGGATTTTGTGTAGGAATGAGTGTTGTTGGATTTTGTGCAGTTGGATTCTGTGGTCCAGGAACCACAGTAGTCTGCGAACACGATACCGTATTTACTATATCATCCATTTTTACTTTCTCTTGCCTATATGAATATATAGGAAGGAAAGTATTGTTTTCATGTCGATTTTTCGAAATCGAGTTTTCACCGGATCTATACGTTTTCAGACCCCCTGAATCCAAAAAACATGTTTTTAGCGATTGGTCTGTGTGTGTGTCTGTGTGTCTGTGTGTGTGTCTGTGTGTCTGTGTGTGTGTGTGTGTGTGTGAACAGAATATCTCAAGAACGGAACATCGTACGAACTTGAAACTTGAAACTTAAGTTACATACCACTACCGGACGCGACACGAACATTTTCATCAAAATCGGTCAACCGGAAGTAGTAGTTTATTCGTATAATTTTTCAGTTTTTTGCGATTTTCTCAAAAACTGGTCCTACGATTTTTTTTAAAATCGCCTATTTTACTCAATTCTTTATTCTCTACAAGATAGGGTAGGCGCCATGTCTGCTGAAATTCTCGGTGAGGCTCTTTTCACGTAAAAACGTTGTTTTTTTAAGATTACGGCTTTAATATAAATTTTAGCGCAAAAACTTATATAATAAAAGTTGTAGAGAATTTAAAAACCTACAACTTGTTTCAAACATTTTTTTGTATGACGCTTAGTTTAGCGGTAATTTGCAATTTTCTGTTTTTTTCTCACGAAAACGTGAGAAAAATCGATTTTTTTAACATTTCGGTCTTAGTATGCATTTTACGACAAAAGTGTATATAATAAAAGTTATAGAAAATTAAAAGATCTACAACTTTTGTTTAGAGAATTTTTCTCTACAGAGCCTAGTTTAGCGTGAAAGTGTGATTTTCCGTTTTTTTTAAGCCAAACTGAGTTCGATTGTCATTTTGCGTCTTCCACTCATGATTAAAATAAGGTTATGTTTTTGAGGTTAGTTTTTGTTCATTTCTAATGTTTTAATACTAATGTTAGGTTTATTGTTAATTATTTGCATTGGCAAGAGAAAGTTGTGTGAGTGTTTCACACCAGATTTTTACTGAACCGTTTCTCTGTAAATCGTAAATAACCTGGCATATATTTATACTGCAATTGTGTGGAGAATCCAAAATCATATAATTCCCTTCCCATCGTTTCTACATGGTTTATACCAGCAGTAAGAATCATGCCCTAGGAATTTATCTTGCAAAATTTTGTAGTCGCTTTTCTCCTTTCTGTTTATACATCTACAGTCCTCGGAATCCTTGTTGTTTCGACACCATTCTTCCTTTAGAAAATTTACTTGACCTCTGTACGCTAGGGTGTGTGCCCAATCTCGACACATTTTTCCGTACTCTCCTTCTGTTCTTAGCATAGCGCATTTTGTCATCGGTTTACCTGTTTCGGGGGTTTTAGGACAATTTCTTTCCGTCGGGAGAAAACAGATTTTCTCTAGAATTTTATTTGCTCCAAGGTTTTTATTCCCAAATTTATTTAAGTAAGTTTTGCTTGTTTAGGATGTTTGATTTTATCTAGATCGTACACATAATGTTTGTGTTTATTTTCACTCCAAGCGAATCCTGTGCAGGGCTGAAGGAAGAAATATTTGTCAAAATTACACCAGTTTATATTTGTGTTTACGTCTACTTCTGGAGAGTAAAATTTCGGTGGGACGATCTCGGAGATCGTAGGCGTGTTTGCTACTTTGGAATCTATATTTCCCATTTATTTCCTACAGAATAAAAAAATCTAGGGTTCGGTTTGTTTTTAAGGTAAATTGCCTTAAAAATTACTATATTTTAAAATTCGCTATTTTTACAGAAATTTCTGTAAATATTTTTTTGTGTAATTTTATTGGTATTTACAATTAAAAATACATACATTTTTTAGAAAGGAGATAAGGCAACAGGAAAAAGAGAGAATTTTATTTGTATAAATATTGTGCTATAATGAACTTGGTTTTAGAACTTGGTTGCAAAAGCAAGGTCATTTATATAGTTTTCCAATATTTTCCGTATTCTTCTACCAAAAGCATTAACTTTACACTTCTCATTATCTTCAAAAAATCCTTAAAATTTAACGACAAATATTTCAGTTTCGGAAAATCGTGTACAATTTTTCCAACACTTCGTAGTTTGAAAAAATAACTTTCTGATATCGTAAAATTCCGTTTTACAAACACAGCCCACGATTCTTCTGGGCTTTCTACTAAAAAATAATTACGATATACTTCCAAATAGTAACCGAACGCAGCATAGGGCCTACATATAAAAATGTTTCGCTTTAAATTTTTCCAAGGTGTTGTTGTACGAGCATAGAAACGTGTAAATTTCTTCTTTATTTTTGGTACGCGGCATATTTGTCTCGACAATATTAATATCGGTCACAAGTTTTTTCTGTAAATACGTATGCAGATTTTTCGGATTATTTTCTGTGTTTTTAGATTTTCTCTCTAATTTTAATACTTTTTGCAAACCATTTCTTGGGCGAATTGGCAGAATAATTTCTCCTATTTTAATTTTGTTCTTTATGTCATCCATATTGCTTTCTTCTATTGCCTTTAGAATTTTTAAGCAATCTTCATGATAAGTTTTTAATTTTTTAATGTCGGTAAAATAGTCGAAATCTTTATCGAACGCTATTTGCAAAAACACTTTACTTTTTTCTCCCATAATTTAGCTTACTCTCAAATACGCTGTCTCGACTCCAACCGAATAATACAGCAGAGAATATGTGTATATATCAAACAGGAAATTACGCTCTTTATCTGTACTGATATAATTTCCTTGTTTTTTCCTTCTATATATTTTTCACAATGAAACTTTTACCGCAATTAGGATTAAAAATAATTACTGCAAATTTTATCGTATATGATAAACAAACGCTAATCGAACGGCAAACTAACGCTAATCCAACGCTAATCGAACGTAAACAAACGCTAATCGAACGTAAACAAACGCTAATCCAACGCTAATCGAACGTAAGCAAACGCTAATCGAACAGTAAACGAACGCTAATCCAACGCTAATCGAGCATAAACAAACGCTAATCGAACAGTAGACGAACGCTAATCCAACGCTAATCGAGCGTAAACAAACGCCAATCGAACAGTAAACGAACGCTAATCCAACGCTAATCGAACGTAAACAAACGCCAATCGAACGTAAACAACAACAGTAAATAGTCAGCACAAAAACCCTACCCAGAAATCGTCTTAGATAATTTTTCTTGGGTATTTCCACAGTTTCCAATGCCGGTTTTTTTTTTTTTGTAGTATTTGTAGTATTTTTTCTCCCCTATCTCTTCAATCTGTGTGTTGAAATTAATCCTAAGCTTATACAAGCTATTGAGGCTTATAATTATCGGAGAAAAAATTTTTACGCATTTAAAATAAACTTGATGGAAAATCTCTCGGCGGAATTCGCTGCAGTATTTCTTGCGGAAATTATCTAAGCTAGAGTGCTACTAAATAGAAATAGAAAATACAAGCTGTATGAAATTTTAAATTTCATCAGATTTTATGCAACGCAAATCATTAGAATATTATCTCTTATAATCAGTGAGATTACAGTAGGCCTATATGGTATTACGTAAAACAAGCAAGTGTTTTAATTTCGTGGATTGAAATTGATAAGATTAGTCTAGTTATCTAAAGCTTGCTTTTATTTGCCTTTTAGTATAATATCAAACTTATTGCAATATATTTGCCTTTAACATAACTTAGATAAGAGATGTTATTTAATTTTATCTTAACAAGAGATTATGTTTTCTCATTATTCATTAAAAAAAGGTTTGATACGGTTGCTATCTTGAAAAATGTTCCCATTAGTGTTGATGTTCGTACACTACAGTGTGTTTAGTGAGGTGAGATTTTCTAATTTTTTTTCAAATTATGTTATAAATTACGTTATAACCCATCAATGTTAAGTTAGCGCAGTCATCGCGCAGAGTGTGGTTAGGAAATTGCCGTAGTGGGGGCGGGGAGGCAGAGTGATGTTCACACATCATGCACACTCGCATTCACGTACGCACGCTTGCATTCACCAACACACTACGCTCGTGAACGCATCTCCAGCGACTAGCCTTGTTTCGTTTAACGGATAGTAAAGAATTTATTTTTTATCGTATTTTTACATTTATATGTATTTGCTTATTTTTTTCATTTTATTTACCTAATAACAAAGTAAAAGTAACAAGGAAGTGGGTATATGAATTTTTGTTATAATATAATTGAGAATTATATTATTTTATTATACAAGTAGAATTTATATAATTTATGTGCCAATTGTACACAATATTTCTCAACGCGCATCTTTGAAAGTTATCAATATTAACTTTCTTCTTCAATCTTTGGCGAGATTTTCCCGGTGTACTGAAATTTTCATTTTCACCCAATTTATTTGCTTCTGTTACAGTTTTTCGTACCGTATGAACGGAAATACCGCAAAGGTCAGCCACACGAGCTTAAATTTCTAACTGTAACATTTCTGGATTTTCTTCAGTAATCTTTTTGTACACATTCATAAATTACACATTTAGTTTGACTTTTTAAAGCAACTCCCCGTCCTAACCTGCAGTTCGATCTTGGCTGAGGCATTGCGAATAATATTTAAGAAACGGCGAAGAGTATTGAAAAATACTGTTTAATAATTGGCGAAGAGTATTGAAAAATACTGTTTATGAAAACTGTGGAAATGTAGAAGACCACAACACAAGTAAAGAGTGTGAAGTCCACAGAGCAACTGGTTGGTAACTGTCCTTGGCTAGGTGGGAGGGCGCGCGCCAGAGACCCAACATTCCCCCTCCATTATACTATAAGCTAGGCCAACAACACCTAAAATGAACTACTGCGCATCACGTGATCACGCTTACTTAACTTTGATAAGTTTATACTGATTTTTATTCCCAAGTTAGGAAATAAAAATGTGCAGATCTGTAGTCTCAAATAGGTACGATATTCTGTAGTTTAGGCCTATTGGGTATTAACCCTTTCACGGGCCACCAATAATTCTTATGCACTACCTAACTGGGCCACCAATAATTTAGAAAAATCTGGTGTGAAACACTCACACAACTTTCTCTTGCCAATGCAAATGATTAATAATATACCTAACATTATTAATAAAATATTAGAAATAAACAAAAACTAACCTCAAAAACATAACCTTATTTTAATCATGAGTGAATGACGCAAAATGACAATCGAACTCAGTTTGGCTTAAAAATACGGAAAATCACGCTTTCACGCTAAACTAGGCTCTGTAGAGAAAAATGCTAGTAAATAAAAGTTGTAGATCTTTTAATTTTCTATAAATTTAATTATATACACTTTTGTCGTAAAATGCATACTAAGACCGAAATGTTAAAAAAATCGATTTTTCTCACGTTTTCGTGAGAAAAAAAACAGAAAATCGCAAATTACCGCTAAACTAAGCGTTATACAAAAAAATGTTTGAAACAGAAGTTGTAGGTTTTTAAATTCTCTACAACTTTTATTATATAAGTTTTTGCGCTAAAATTTATATTAAAGCCGTAATCTTAAAAAAACTGTGTTTTTACGTGAAAACAGCCTCACCGAGAATTTCAGCAAACATGACGTCTACCCTATCTTGTAGAGAATAAAAAATTGAATAAAATAGGCGATTTTAAAAAAAATCGTAGGACCAGTTTTTGAGAAAATCGCAAAAAACTGAAAAATTATACGAATAAACTACTACTTCCGGTTGACCGATTTTGATTAAAATGTTCGTGTCGCGTCCGGTAGTGGTATGTAACTTAAGTTTCAAGTTTCAAGTTCGTACGATGTTCCGTTCTTGAGATATTCTGTTCACACACAGGCACACAGACACACAGACACACACACAGACCAATCGCTAAAAACATGTTTTTTGGGTTCAGGGGGTCTGAAAACGTATAGATCCGGTGAAAACTCGATTTCGAAAAATCGACATGAAAACAATACTTTCCTTCCTATATATTCATATAGGCAAGAGAAAGTAAAAATGAGTGTTATGTGTTACATGTTATAATTTGTTTTGTCTTACCTGGACTGAGCTTGAAGGTTTCTGAACAAAATAATTAATTATTGCAAGGAAATTTCTTTTTACGTTTCTTAGAAGTCGTAGAAATACCGGCACTGGTAGATGGAACTTCTCTTTTATTCATCTTATATAAAACACTAATAAACTAACTATGAAACTAACTAAACAAATAACAATTATAATAATAAACTTATACGCGACCGAATATGTATAAAAACGATTAGAGATACAAAATAACATTTACTAATAAAAAGGTTATAGAAGGTTACTAGACACACTGTGCACTCAACTACAGCAGGTAGAAGGGTCAGATTTATTTGCAATATAACGTCACAGTCGTAGGATTGTGAAAGGGAAAAAAATAACCCAAATATTCCCCGTCTTTTTCTGAATAAAACGATGTATTATATTACGTAGATGTGAGACCTGTAAAGCGAGATATCCAGCGCCAAATTTCAAATGATAAAATGCGTGATATCACGTCCATGCCCATTTAAAGCACGTTTCAGACAGCGTCATATCACGTCCATGCCCGGGAAAGGATTAATAATAGTAATTAGTTTCGGTACGTTCGTTATATTGTCAACACTGTTGGCATAGGCCTATTATAACTCGAATTAAATTAATATTTAATCATCACAAAAACTGTTACGCCTATCATTTACAGTATTTTAATTTATACAATTATTTCTTTTAGGGGTCAACATACTTTGCGAGCACATCAGATTTCATTGGTGATGTGTCTCGATCATCTGCGTTTGTTGATAAATCTATGCTGATCAGAAAAGTTATGACCGGACCGGAAAGTATACTCGTTACTGCACCCCGTAGATTTGGCAAGTCTACAAACATCGACATGTTGAAAACATTTTTATCAGTTAAGTCTTTGAATGATAGTGAAATTTTCAATACCTTTAAAACATTAAGAATTCACAAAAAAGATGAAATTTTTTTTAAAAGTAATTTTGGAAAATATCCTGTATTACATCTCAGTTTCGATCTTGCATCTGACATTACAAATTACGAAGAAGCGATCAAACAATTTCGACGATCAATACAGAAAACTTACAAAGAACACAAATATCTAAAGGACAGTCCGTATTTAGCAGACGAAGAGAAAGCATATGTCAGTAACTGGTGTTATCATCACCGAAATATGACTGAAGACGATGTGATGGTATCTCTTTGCCATCTCTCTGAATATTTACAAAATCATCATAAGAAACGAGTAGTAGTGCTCGTCGACGAGTGCGATGCTGTGATTAATAAAGCATTGCGTAGATGTAAAAATAATGAAGACATTGAAACGATTGTAGACGCAACATCTATGTTAATAGGTTCACTGGCAAAGTCTAATGAAAATGTCGATAGGACTATAATTACGGGTATTTCCTACATATCAAGTGCAGGGCTCACAGCAATTAACAATCTCTGCCACTATAGGTTTTTAGATGATCACTCGCTCGTAAATTTTTATGGATTCACAGAGAAAGAAACTGATCTTTTGTTTCTTAAGAAGGAATTTAAATCATATGCTGGGAATAAAAGTTTAGCTAAGGATTGGTACAATGGCTACGTCTGTAAAAGGAATAGACACATTTTTAATACATTTTCATTTGTAAATTTTTTACAAACCGGTAAATTCATTCGTCATTGGTCTACAAGTGAATATTCTACATATATTTTTAAAATGCTACAAGATCCAGAAATTCAAGTAACTTTTACTAAGTTGCTAGCCGGTAAAAGCATAAATATAAAAGTTTATGATAGAATCACCATAACTAGAGTTTTGGAAATAAAAAACTTACACGGAATGAATACAGTCTTACGTAAACCGAACAGAGATCTATTATTATCTCATCTGACCGAATTGGGATATTTGACTTATGATTCATCCGAGAAGACGGCGGCTGACTACGAATATTTTAATGTAAAATTACCAAATAAGGAAGTTTACACCACTATTTTTGAGGAATTCAAGGAGTTTTTCATTAAGAAATGCAATCTGTCTTCGTCTTCAGAACGGTATGCCTACCCTAAATTTATTCAATGTATTTTAAAAGCCGGAGAAAAGTGTTTAAGTACGTTTGCAACAGAAAGTATAAAGGCGGTTGTAAAAAAGATATTTTAACATAAATCGTAACATTTCACTACAAAACAAATATTCAAAGGCAACTTTAAAAATTTAATTCAGGTATGTGTCAACAGATTATTATCTAAAGTTAATTCTATATTTTTAATATAATTAAATAGACTCTACACTATTACGAATGTATTTCTTTACAACCCTTATATAACTAATAAGCATGTTAAGTTCAAATAACGACTTGTAAAATATCAAATCTCGGTCTATTAAATATCAAAAATTACAAATTTAATCTCTAATCGAAATGTTTACAAAAGAAAACTACCCTGGATATAAATTTTAGGTTTAAAATAAAATTAGGCAGACTATAGACAACAAAAAACAAAGTAATGGAAAGGCTAGTTTTTATTTCGCAGTAAAAACATACAAGGTAATTTTTAAGTCAAATTGTCTTAAAAATGTCATGGTTTAATTTTTGCACTTCCAGTTAAGCACTAAGTGTTCTGTGGAAGAATTATTCGACTTAATTTTCGAGAAAGATCATAAGCGTCTAGAGAAAATTCTAGACGACTGCAAATGCCACGACAAGAAACTAGGGGATGTAAAGGTAGAGAGCAAACCGGACGATCCAGAGGAAATTTACCCGGATACAAGTAAGCTTTTTACTGCAGATACAAATTTTAAACCCAATTTCGACAAGAAAAATATCGTACTTAGATTGTAGAGATTTTTAAAATTTTTCCTGTGCAAAAATTGAGAAAATAGGTTTTATAAAGATACTAGAAATTAACTTTGCTTATAAGATGCCGTGCGTATTTTCACAAGAGGAAATTGACGCGTTAATCTGGTTGAAAAATAATCCTCCAGTCGAACTAAAAATTTTCACTAAAAAAGAAAAAGAACAAACGGAAGAAGAGAAAAAATACTACCGGAAATTATGCAGAATGCAAAAGCGTCCTTGCCACCAGTGTATACCAAAATATAGAAATCTGGTGGATTTTTCAGAATTTTTTAACCTAAGAGAAGTAGTAGAATACATCGATCTATATTTTCCAGAGAAATTTATAGAATTAGTAGACAATTGTACACATATGTAAAATTTTCAAAGGCAAGCTGCCTTTGAAACAAATATTCCTCTAGAGGTTTACTGTGTTACAAATACCAGTCTTTCTTTGTGTTTTTGTTTCGTAGTTTTTATCCTCTCGAGTTTGACTTTGAATTTTAAATTCAAATCTAGGGTTTTTTCTGCAAGTTTAGTTTCTAGTTCTAATTCCATAAAAAAATTAGAAACTAAGCAGTCTGGGACGTTCTGTAGTTTAAAAATGTACCGATTCTTTCCACGGAAAGAATACGATTTTATAGATTCTACTAGGTATACGCCTTCTTCTAAAGATTCCAATCTTCTGCAGGAACCCACTGTAGCTCGGTCTACCTCCGGATTTTTTATTATCGCAAATTTTTCCAGGGATTTTTTACCGTATATATTACTTTCTCTTGCCTATATGAATATATAGGAAGGAAAGTATTGTTTTCATGTCGATTTTTCGAAATCGAGTTTTCACCGGATCTATACGTTTTCAGACCCCCTGAATCCAAAAAACATGTTTTTAGCGATTGGTCTGTGTGTCTGTGTGTGTGTCTGTGTGTCTGTGTGTGTGTGTGTGTGTGTGTGTGTGAACAGAATATCTCAAGAACGGAACATCGTACGAACTTGAAACTTGAAACTTAAGTTACATACCACTACCGGACGCGACACGAACATTTTCATCAAAATCGGTCAACCGGAAGTAGTAGTTTATTCGTATAATTTTTCAGTTTTTTGCGATTTTCTCAAAAACTGGTCCGATTTTTTTTAAAATCGCCTATTTTACTCAATTTTTTATTCTCTACAAGATAGGGTAGGCGCCATGTTTGCTGAAATTCTCGGTGAGGCTCTTTTCACGTAAAAACGTTGTTTTTTTAAGATTACGGCTTTAATATAAATTTTAGCGCAAAAACTTATATAATAAAAGTTGTAGAGAATTTAAAAACCTACAACTTTTGTTTCAAACATTTTTTTGTATAACGCTTAGTTTAGCGGTAATTTGCGATTTTCTGTTTTTTTTCTCACGAAAACGTGAGAAAAATCGATTTTTTTAACATTTCGGTCTTAGTATGCATTTTACGACAAAAGTGTATATAATAAAAGTTATAGAAAATTAAAAGATCTACAACTTTTGTTTAGAGCATTTTTCTCTACAGAGCCTAGTTTAGCGTGAAAGTGTGATTTTCCGTTTTTTTTAAGCCAAATTGAGTTCGATTTTCATTTTGCGTCTTCCACTCATGATTAAAATAAGGTTATGTTTTTGAGGTTAGTTTTTGTTCATTTCTAATGTTTTAATACTAATGTTAGGTTTATTGTTAATTATTTGCATTGGCAAGAGAAAGTTGTGTGAGTGTTTCACACCAGATTTTTTTTCTGTTGGTTTTCTGTATCATTAAGCAACTCAAATCTCGACACGGACTTAATTTCCGGGTAGATATTCCCTCCCTTTGTAATTTGTGTTGTTTCCGACTATAAGTTTTGTAAACGGATATGCTTTGGTCCAGAAATGAAACTCGAGTTTGTTTTTATTCTGGTTTGTATATTCGACTTTGATAAAACCATCTGACCGTATAAATTTACTCGCTACAAAATCTAGGAAACTTTTCTTTTTAATTCCTTTTATGTAGAAAACGCCGGTGAATCCACCGACGCTTCCGTACACAGCAACAACTGGGAAATTTACTCGATTGTTTACCGTAATTCCGTAGACGTTTACAACAGAATTCAAAGGGAGTTCCGACCAGCTACATTTTAACTTTAATTTAATTTCTATGATTTTTCTCTCGTTTTCGTTGCGAATTTTTAAAAATTCTATCGCTTCGTTAATTCCCCGTAGTTTTTTGTGATTTTTCGAAATCCTCTTTAATCCCACATATAAAAACGGCTTCTTCGTATTCCTCTTGTTTTTCCACACATCTTAATTTGGGAAAAACATCCGAGAGAATTTCCTGCACGTTGTATTCGACTGAATTTTTAGACAGCGCTTGTTTTTTATGTAAGAATAACGGAATCACGTGATCTGTTTCTACGATGCCGAGGTCTTTTGGTATAATATGTTTTGGTAGTGTAGAAAACAGACTACCGGCATTTGTAAAGTATGTTTTTCCACATTTTACAAACGTTTTGTGTTCTAATTCCAGTGCGGACGGTTCTCCCAGAAATTTAACAACGTGCATGGGAAGTCGATTAAAAGAGAAATTACTGGTAATATATCTCTCGAGTAATTCTACGTCTACGGCTTTCTTCTTTGTTTTCTCTTGGTCGGAATCTTCTAGGTTTTTCTTCTTCTGGTTAATTTCTATTGTGTATCCAGTTATTTTTCCAGTAAGTTTGTTACCCCACAGACAGTAGTACAGCAAATCCTTGTAGATAACTAGACAGCTGCTGTGTAAACTAATACTTGACTGGAACATTTTAACTATGTTAGGTAGTTGGCCTTGAGTACACTATTGCCAACATACCGATTGGGGGACAGAAAATTTACCAATGTATTACTTCTATCTTCTTATAATCAGGGTTACGTTTTCAAAAAAACACCCGGTTCGTCCTTATAAAAAACCATTGCTGACACATTATAACGAAACGACTGCTGTCACCACACTAATGCTTGACTGGAACATTTTAACTGTCTTAGGTAGTTGGCCTTGAGTACACTGTTGTCAACATACCGATTGGGGAACAGAAAATTAACCATGTATTACTTTTATCTTCTTATAATCAGGTTTGCGTCCTTAATAAAACACCCGTTAATAATAATTAGACTAGGTGAACCTGTGCGGGAAAACCCGCACAAAATTGTAAATTTGTTTTTATAGAACTTCTCTGTAAACAACTTTTTACTTTCTCTTGCCTATATGAATATATAGGAAGGAAAGTATTGTTTTCATGTCGATTTTAAGAAATCGAGTTTTCACCGGATCTATACGTTTTCAGACCCCCTGAACCCAAAAAACATGTTTTTAGCGATTGGTCTGTGTGTGTGTCTGTGTGTGTGTGTGTCTGTGTGTGTGTGTGTGAACAGAATATCTCAAGAACGGAACATCGTACGAACTTGAAACTTGAAACTTAAGTTACATACCACTACCGGACGCGACACGAACATTTTCATCAAAATCGGTCAACCGGAAGTAGTAGTTTATTCGTATAATTTTTCAGTTTTTTGCGATTTTCTCAAAAACTGGTCCTACGATTTTTTTTTAAATCGCCTATTTTACTCAATTTTTTATTCTCTACAAGATAGGGTAGGCGCCATGTTTGCTGAAATTCTCGGTGAGGCTGTTTTCACGTAAAAACGTTGTTTTTTTAAGATTACGGCTTTAATATAAATTTTAGCGCAAAAACTTATATAATAAAAGTTGTAGAGAATTTAAAAACCTACAACTTTTGTTTCAAACATTTTTTTGTTTAACGCTTAGTTTAGCGGTAATTTGCGATTTTCTGTTTTTTTTCTCACGAAAACGTGAGAAAAATCGATTTTTTTAACATTTCGGTCTTAGTATGCATTATACGACAAAAGTGTATATAATAAAAGTTATAGAAAATTAAAAGATCTACAACTTTTGTTTAGAGCATTTTTCTCTACAGAGCCTAGTTTAGCGTGAAAGCGTGATTTTCCGTATTTTTAAGCCAAACTGAGTTCGATTGTCATTTTGCGTCATTCACTCGTGATTAAAATAAAGTTATGTTTCTGTGGTTAGTTTTTGTTTATTTCTAATATTTTATTAATAATGTTAGGTTTATTATTAATCATTTGCATTGGCAAGAGAAAGTTGTGTGAGTGTTTCACACCAGATTTTTTGTTTTATTGTACTACTGGTTCATTGAATCTTCTTTTGTTCTCATTCGGCTCATGAGCCGAATGAGAACAAATTATGAAGTTCCATCATGATGGAACTTCATAAAAAAATTGTATAGTGGCAGGCAATTTTCAGTTCGTGCAATTGCCTCTTCATATTTTACCATGTCACCCAGTTTCTTATAGCTTTGAGCATACGAATTGACAGCAGTCATAACTGCTCCAATTTTTTCTAAAATCTCATTATGTAATTTCACATAAAAACAAAACCAAAATATAGCAAATCAAACTTTATACAAATTTACAACAACTACGTTGGAAATTCCAAAGCGATCTGACCGTGACACTGCCAGTGCGTTGGTAGGCCTATACTTTAGTTTGTTGAACTTGCCCCCTCTCCAAACTGAAATAGCTGTGCGAGATGTGGGAGGGATAGATAGAGAAAGAGAGAGGCCTATACTTCAGTTCGTTGAACTTGCCCCCTCTCCAATCTATTTTAGACCTCCTATTTTACGGTCATAAATTGAAATATTTGATTTTGGATAGTTTTCTGCAATCTACTCGAACAGACGATTCATTTGAGCCCACTTCGGGGAAAATCGGTGAAGTTTCAGGTGGTTAAAATCGTGTTGAAAAAAAAGCTGCTCGCTGTTAATATATAGATGATATTGGCTGCTGTACCATTCTAGACTTTGTTGTTACCGCGGTAGGTGATATAACGCGGGTCAATGAATGAAACTCGCGTTATTAACGGGGACCACTGTAAAGTTATTTTTTACGATACGACAGATTTTTCACTAGCCAATAATATGATATGAAAACTGTCACCAATCCGATCTCCCCAAAAGTGACATAAATTAACGAGCACCCATCACCCTTCCACCACCTATCGTTACCTGTTTACACCCTTAAATCTACACCCTTAAATCTCTACCCCTTTTATACTGTGTAATGCAACCCTTTTTATTCCCGTCACTTATTTTATCCATCACCAATACAGGCTACATTTATTTTCAATTTTATGTACGGAACGGTACGCCTCTGCCAAAACACATACATCATTTCACTTTATAACTACGGCATCTCATTACACAGGGGATACAAAATAAATATACAGAAAAATTTGGTGTAAAATACTCACACGAATTTCTCTTGCCAATATAAATAATGAATACTAGAGCCTGTGTTTAATCTTCAGTAAAAAAAATCTGGTGTGAAACACTCACACGACTTTCTCTTGCCAATTCAAATAATTAACAATAATCCTAACATTAGTAATAAAATTTCAGAAATAAACACAAAACTAACCTCAATAAACATAACCTAATTTTAATCATGAGTGAAAGACGCAAAATGACAATCGACCTCAGTTTGGCTTAAAAATACGGAAAATCACTCTTTAACACTAAACTAGGCTCTTTAGAGAAAAATGCTCTAAATAAAAGTTGTAGATCTCTTAATTTTCAATAAATTTTATTATGTATACTTTTGTCGTAAAGTGCATACTAAGGCCGAAATCTTAAAAAAATCGATTTTTCACAAGTTTTCGTGAGAAAAAACAGAAAATTGCTAATTACCGCTAAAGTAAGCGTTTTACAAAAAAAATGTTTGAAATAAAAGTTGTAGAATTTTACATTCTCTACAACTTTTATTATATAACGTTTTGCGCTAAAATGCATATTAAAGCCGCAATCTTAAAAAGAAAATGTTTTTATCACGTAAAAACATTTTCTTTTTAAACAGCCTTACCCAGAATTTCACCAAACATGGCGCCTACCTTATCCTGTAGAGAATAAAAAGTTTAGTAAATGAGGCGATTTTTAAAAACATCGTAGGACCAGTTTTGAGAAAATCGCAAAAAAGTGAAAAATTATACGAATAAACTACTACTTCCGGTTGACCGATTTTGATGAAAATGTTCGTGTCGCGTCCGGTAGTGGTATGTAACTTAAGTTTCAAGTTTCAAGTTCGTACGATGTTCCGTTCTTGAGATATTCTGTTCACACACAGACACACACACACACACACACACACACACACACCCACACACATACACACACAGACCAATCGCTAAAAACATGTTTTTTGGGTTCAGGGGGTCTGAAAACGTATAGATCCGGTGAAAACTCGATTTCGAAAAATCGACATGAAAACAATACTTTCCTTCCTATATATTCATATAGGCAAGAGAAAGTAATAAAGAGAGATGAGGGACAATCCATAAAACCAAACTGGTGTGAAACACCAGATAAATATATCTTTATTATATGTATACAACACGAAGATCGCCGAAAACATTCATTCCGTTATCAGTTTTAAAACTTGTGTTCGATTGGCATATAATAATACTTGAGAAAGCACGTCAGAGAACTACAGTCAAGTAACGGGCATTTAAAAAAAACATGACAGTTTCTTTTTACTGAGTTTATCTTTAATAAACGAGATCTGGTCAAAAAATTCTCAAACTTTTTTATAAAAAAATCTGGTGTGAAACACTCACACAACTTTCTCTTGTCAATGCAAATAATTAGCAATATAACCTAACATTAGTAATAAAACATTAGAAACAAACAAAAAACTAACCTCAAAAAACATAACCTTATTTTAATCATGAGTAAAAGATACAAAATTAAAATCAACCTCAGTTTGGCTTTAAAATACGGAAATCACTCTTTCACGCTAAACTAGGCTCTGTAGAGAAAAATTCTTAATTAAAAGTTAATAGATCTTTTAATTTTCTATAAATTTGATTATATTATAGGCCTACACTTTTGTCATAAAATGCATATAGGCTACCCTACTAAGGCCAAAATCTTAAAAAAATCGATTTTTCACACGTTTTGGTGAGAAAAAAAAGAAAAATCTCACGAAAACGTGTGAAAAATCGATTTTTTAAAGATTTTGGCCTTAGTATGCATTTTACGACAAAAGTGTATATAACCAAATTTATAGGAAATTAAAAGATCTACAACTATTATTTAAAGCATTTTCTCTACATTGCCTAGTTGAGCGTGAAAGAGTGATTTTCCGTATTTTTAAGCCAAACTGAGGTCGATTTTCATTTTGCGTCTTTCACTCATGATTAAAATAAGATTACCTATGTTTTTTGAGGTTAATTTTTACTTTCTCTTGCCTATATGAATATATAGGAAGGAAAGTATTGTTTTCATGTCGATTTTTCGAAATCGAGTTCTCACCGGATCTATACGTTTAGATATATACGTTTGAGAACTGAGTCTCGGAACCGAGCTGCTGAAATGAGGTTTTTACGAGCGGTTAAAGGTTGCACTCGACTAGACAAGATAAGAAATGAAGACATAAGAGCTGAATTACAAGTGGAACCTCTACTGAGTATTTTGAAAAAAAGTCGTGATAACTGGTCTTGTCATCTACTCCGAATGTCACCCAATAGACTTCCATTGCAGGCATGGGAGTACAAACCTATAGGAAAACGAGATGTGGGAAGGCCGAGGAAAAAATAGATGCAATAGATAGATAGAACAGGCCAATAGAGCCTAATCCTTGTAAGATGATGATGATGATGATAAGGAAATCTTTAAGATATATTTACGAGAATTCAGGAAGTTCATAGGCCTACTTATTGATATTATTTAAATATTAAATTAAATTATTTTTTAACTTGAAACCTGTAATCATTCAATTTGTTTCGATATCTTTATCAGTGTAAAAAAGCCTTGATATATTTTATTTTTCGGATACTTGACAAATTATTGATACTGATAAGACACTTTATATATAAGTCAAATTTGTAAATTCAATGACATAATTGTTCAGTCTGGTACCAATTTTTCACTATTATAACAAATATTTGTAAAATATACAATCAAAATGAATTACAACATTTTTGTGATAGCCGCAATACTTCTTAAAGGTTTGTTACTTTTTATATTTTATTATTATTATTGTATTATACATAAATTTGGTAAAATAGATGAACATTTTACAAGGGTTATCCAGAAAATAACTTCCGTTTTGAAATAAGAAGTAAACGAGTGAAGATATAAAAAATGTATTATATACATATTAAAACTACAGTTTTTCTCTATTTTTCGACATAGTCGCCAAACAGATTCAAGCACTTCTCGTAACTTGGAACAATCTTTGAAATACCCACTGCATAAAAACCTGCCGCCTGTAAATGTAGTCAACCATTCACGGCGTTTTGAAGCTCTTCGTCATTGGCGAACCGCTGAGATGCAAGTCACCGCTTCATGTTCGGGAACAGGTGAAAGTCACTAGGAGCCAAGTCCGGGCTGTCTGGGGGATGATCGAAAACGTCCCATTTAAACTTGGCCAAAGTTCATTTGTTTTCTCACCCTCATACAGCTCGAAGAACAAATGAACTTTTGGTCAAGTTTAAATGGGACGTTTTCGATCATCCCCCATACAGCCCGGACTTGGCTCCTAGTGACTTTCACCTGTTCCCGAACATGAAGCGGTGGCTTGCATCTCAGCGGTTCGCCAATGACGAAGAGCTTCAAAACGCCGTGAATGGGTTGGCTACATTCACAGGCGACAGATTTTTATCCAGAGGGTATTTCAAAGACTGTTCCAAAATGCGACAAGTGCTTGAATCTGTTTGGCGACTATGTCGAAAAATAGAGGAAAACTGTAGTTTTAGTATGTATATAATAAAGTTTTTGTAAAGTTTTTGTATCTTCACTCGTTTACTTCTTATTTCAAAACGGAGGTTATTTTCTGGATAACCCTCGTAATACAGGGTGATTCACGAAGATATGCAGAAACTTTGGGAGCCCATTATACATGTAAAAATAATGAAAAACGTTTATATAAACATGGGTCCGGAAATGCTTCGTTACCGAGTTATGGCTAGTGAAAGATTTCGCCCGGATTTCAGCTCACCAGGTGAAATGAGGTCTTACTGAAATTCTGGTAAGGTAGATTAAGGGGCGAATTCACTCGTTTCTTATGGTTTTTGACCTGATAAATTGAATAAAACAGGTCCCAGAACTGCAAGTTAAATAGTTTTTAAGAAAACCAATGTCAAATGCAAAAAATGGAGTGAAAAAAACACATTTTTTCATCTTTGTTTTTCCGGTTAATTTTACTTTGTACTGTTATGAATAAAAAATCATTTAATCAAACATATATTCGCTTTCTGTGTACTTTATTTACACCGGTTTGTTCAGAAAAAATTTTTCTACATGTTAAAAAATTTTAACTGTTTCTTGGTGAAATAACAAAGTTATTCTTGCCCAAAGATGAAAAAAATGTGTTTTCACTCCATTTTTTGCATTGGACGCTGGTTTTCTTAAAAACTATTTAACTTACAGTTCTGGGACCTGTTTTATTCAATTTATCAGATCAAAAACCACAAGAATTGATTGAATTCGCCCCTTAATCATCTTACCAGAATTTCAGGAAGACCTCATTTCACCTGGTGAGCTGAAATCCGGGCGAAACTTTCGCTAGCCGTAACTCGGTAACGAAGCATTTCCGGACCCATGTTTATATAAATTTTTTTCATTATTACTTTCTCTTGCCTATATGAATATATAGGAAGGAAAGTATTGTTTTCATGTCGATTTTAAGAAATCGAGTTTTCACCGGATCTATACGTTTTCAGACCCCCTGAACCCAAAAAACATGTTTTTAGCGATTGGTCTGTGTGTGTGTCTGTGTGTGTGTGTCTGTGTATGTGTGTGTGTGTGTGTGCGCGTGTGTATGTGTGTGTGTGTGCGTGTGCGTGCGCGCGCGCGTGCGTGCGTGCGTGTGTGTGTGTGTGTGTGTGTGTGTGTGTGTGTGTGTGCGAACAGAATATCTCATAAACGGAACATCGTACGAACTTGAAACTTAAAACTTAAGTTACATACCACTACCGGACACGACACGAACATTTTCATCAAAATCGGTCAACCGGAAGTGGTAGTTTATTCGTGTAATTTTTCACTTTTTTGCGATTTTCTCAAAAACTGGTCCTACGATTTTTTTTTAAATCGCCTGGTTTACTCAATTTTTTATTCTCTACAAGATAGGGTAGGCGTCATGTTTGCTGAAATTCTGGATGAGGCTGTTTTCACGTAAAAACGTTGTTTTTTTAAGATTACAGCTTTAATATGCATTTTAGCGCAAAACATTATATAATAAAATTTGTAGAGAATTAAAAATTCTACAACTTTTATTTCAAACAATTTTTTGTATAACGCTTAGTTTAGCGGTAATTTGCGATTTTCTGTTTTTTTTCTCACGAAAATGTGTGAAAAATTGATTTTTTTAAGATTTCGGCCTTAGTATGCATTTTACGACAAAAGTGTATATAATTTAATTTATAGAAAATTAAAAGATCTACAACTTTTATTTAAAGCATTTTTCTCTACAGAGCCTAGTTTAGAGAGAAAGAGTGATTTTCCGTATTTCTAAGCCAAACTGAGGTTGATTTTCATTTTGCATCATTCACTCATGATTAAAATAAGGTTATGTTTTTGAGGTTAGTTTTTGTTTATTTCTAATATTTTATTAATAATGTTAGGTTTATTATTAATTATTTGCATTGGCAAGAGAAAGTTGTGTGAGTGTTTCACACCAGATTTTTACACAATGAGCTCCTAAAGTTTCTTCTTGAATCACTCTGTAATAGGCGTACTTTTATGGTTACTATTGGGTTATTGTTATTATTGTCCTATTATTTCTTTTTCACTCTATTATCTACTCTTACTATTTTTATGAATGAGTTCTAGAACCTTCGCGAACCATCCCTTTCTTCGATCTGTCACAGTATTGTATTATAGTACAAGACTTTTGTAGAAGATTCTCGTAAATACGGCCGTCAATAACACCAACTTCTTCGAGAACATGGGCATTTTCTTTTGAAATATCTTGTTCACGCACACCAATACACACACCAATCTCCAAAAACAATTTTTTTGGGTTCAGGGGCCTAAAACCGTGTATAACCGGTGAAAAATTAATATGAAAACAATTCTTCTTTATATACTTTCTTTTTGCCCATAACGGACAGGTGGAGTGTCAAATTATTTACGCTCACTCTGTTCGTTGCAGGGCTAAAATAAATAGTTGTGTTTCTTATCACATGGTCAGCCAAGTAAATGACTGAATCATTTAAGAACAGAAGGGGTAGAGGTGTAAAAGACACTAATCAGAGTTATCTCCTCTGAAAGTAATGGATTTCATTATACAGCCAGACCCTGTGGTGAATAAAGTGAAGGTGTCATTTGCTGAGTGGAAAATATGTGCTTTTCAGAGGGCCTGGCATGCTGATAAGAGTACTTTTCCACTCAGTGAGTTGTGGCAATGGTAAACCACCTCACTCCTCGATTTAATTAGTAAAACCTCTACAGCTTCAAACCAGCCTTTTGGCTGATGACCTAAACAACAAGAAACCGGTGAAAAATTAATATGAA
Source organism: Catonia carolina (assembly GCA_035578175.1). NCBI lineage: Eukaryota > Metazoa > Arthropoda > Insecta > Hemiptera > Achilidae > Catonia > Catonia carolina. The sequence continues at coordinate 110,848,059 of JAQMRL010000003.1, forward strand.
AACAATTCTGACCATATACTTTCTGTCTGTAATTTGTTGGCCTCCGGCAGGAGAGAGCAATATGCAGATTGTAAAACCATTTCAGAAAAAATAAATCTAATTTTTTTTTTAAGGGACTCATAAACTTGGAAAACGATGTCATTGTTTAGGTCATCAGCCGAAAGGCTGGATTTAACCTGTAGAAATTTTACTAATTAAAACGAAGAGTGAGGTAGTTTACAATTGCCTTCCTCACTGAGTGTAAAAGTACGCTTATCAGCATGCCGGACCCTCTGAAAAGCACATACAGTAGAATCTCAGTAGTCCGACTTGTTCGAGACCGAGAGGGTGCCGGATTACTGAAAATGCCGCATTACTGGATGTGTTGGAATTTTGGAACTAAAAATTTAAACAAAAAATGAATATGAATTGATTTCTATGTGATTTTTAAATTAAATTAACTAATTAAAAAAGGTTTGCTGAGTACTTCTGTAGTCGTTGTACTAAACATGATTAATTATCGGCTATTGACATCGCCTAGTGCGGTGTGGGAGTGCCCGTGTTCTGAGAATTACGTTCCGTTGTCAATTCAGCATGAAGTAAATAGTAAAGCCTAGTTCTGGGTTTTGGATATAAGGCCAAAAATTATTCCATTTAACAATAATTAAGGTCTGCTTATTCATTTCTTCAATCAAATCCTAAACATACATGTTATATTAAATCCGCTGTTATTAGGTCCAGTAGATTTCCCTTTTCAATTTATATCTTTTACCAAAATCTGTCCTGGGTGAGGTTTCATATATTTAGGACTAATATTTTGTTGTTTACGTCATCAGCCGAAAGGCTGGTCTAAACGTCCAGAGGCTTTACTAATTAAACGAGGAGTGAGGTGGTTTACAATTGCCTTCCTCACTGAGTGGAAAAGTACGCTTATCAGCATGCCGGGCCCTCTGAAAAGCACATATTTTCCACTCTGCAAATGACACCTTCACTTCATTCATCACAGGGTCTGGCTGTGTAATGAAATTCATTACTTTCAGAGGAGATAACTCTAATTAGTATCTTTTACACCTCTACGTCTTCTGTTCTTAAATGATTCAGTCATTTAATTGGCTGACCATGTGATAAGAAACAGAACTATTTATTTTAGCCCTGCAACGAACAGATTGAGTGTAAATAATTTGACACTCCACCTGTCTGTTATGGGCAGACTAATATTTTAAGGGCCGGATTACTGGAGGTGCCGGATTGCTGCACGGCCGGACTACCGAGATTCTACTGTATTTTCCACTTTGCATATGACACCTTCACTTCATTCACCACAGGGTCCGGCTTTATAATGAAATTGATTTCTTTATCAGAAAAGATAACTCTAATTAGTGTCTTATGCCTCTACCTATTCTGTTCTTAACCGATTCAGTCATTTAATTGGCTGACCTTGTGATAAGAAACAGAAATATTTATTTTAACTCTGAAACTAACAGATTGAGAGTAAATAATTTGACACTCAACTGTATGTTATTGGCAAAGAAAACGATGATGCAATAAAATTTAAAAAAAATCTGGTGTGAAACACTCACACAACTTTCTCTTGCCAATGCAAATAATTAACAATATACAAAACATTAGTAAAAAAACATTAGAAATAAACAAAAAAACTAACCTCAACAAACATAACCTAATTTTAATCATGAGTGAAAGACGCAAAATGACAATCTACCTCACTGTGGCTTAAAAATACGGATAATCACTCTTTCTTGCTAAACTAGGCTCTGTAGAGAAAAATGCTTTAAATAAAAGTTGTACAACTTTTAATTTTCTATAAAATTAATTATATACATTTATGTCATAAAATGCATACTTAGGCCAAAATCTTTTAAAAAATCTATTTTTCACACGTTTTCGCGAGAAAAAAACAGAAAATTGCTAATTATTGCTAAACTAACCGTTAACAAAAAAATGTTTGCAATAAAAGTTGTAGGTTTTTAAATTCTCTGAAACTTTTATCACATAAATTTTTGCGCTAAAATTTATATTAAAGCCGTAATCTTAAAAAAACAATTTCTTTACGTGAAAACAGCCTCACCAAGAATTTCAGCAAACATGGTGCCTACCCTATCTTGTAGAGAATAAAAACTTTAGTAAACCAGGCAATTTTAAAAAAAATCGAGGACCAGTTTTTGAGAAAATCGAAAATGAGTGAAAAATGACACTAATATACTGCTACTTCCGGTTGACCGATTTTGATGAAAATGTTCGTGTCGGTAGTGGTATGTAGCTTAAGTTCTAAGTTTCAAGTTTGTACGATGTTCCGTTCTTGAGATATTCTGTTCACACACGCGCGCGCGCACACACACACACACACACACACAGACCAATCGCTACATGTTTTTTGGGTTCAGGGGGTCTGAAAACGTGTAGGTCTGGTGAAAATTTGATTTTTAAAAATCGACATGAAAACAATACTTTCCTTCCTATATATTCATATAGGCAAGCGAAAGTAAAAATGCGACGACTAACGTTCTATTTGATTTTCTGTTAATATTATATTTGTTAATATAGATTACTAGGGCTCAGAACAGGAACATTTAACAAAAAATAATAATTTTTTTTTCAGCGATAGTACTTCTGACCCAAACCGACCGTCAGACCAACTTAAGTCCATACCGTGGCTTACCGGTCAGTACCGTGTCATCTAATTTCCATGGTACTGGCACCCACGGCACTGACATTTTTCAGTTTATATTGTACTTACGGTTCTCACTGTTAAATCATACAATTAGTAAGTGAATTACAGATCAATATTCTTATAATACTTAATACAATCAAAGTAATATCAATTTAACATACCTGACAGCAAAGTTATTAGGCACACGGTACTGACGATACCAAAGGTTTTATTTATTTATTTACAACAATATAAAGGCTAACAGAACTTATCCATATAAGCCTTATTGACATAAAAAATTATATATTTACAAAACAATATTTGCTTATAACTATTTTATTTACATAATATACATGCTAATACACTTTTTGTCTCTTTTTCGCATAAAAATAAAATATTGTTTCAATAGAATTACTTACTACAATAATAAATTAGTAAGAAAATAAACAAAAATTCCCACAAAAAATAGTTTAATTTAGTTTCCCACAAAAAAAACTTGATCAAAATAATATTATTTATTTATAAATTAATAACAGGAAAAGGAAAAAGAAACAATAGAAAAAAGGACATACTAAAAGAAGAGGTAGGAAGCCGTGGTTTACTAATGATATTTTAGAACTGATGGATGAGCGAAGAAAATATAAAAACGCAAAGGACGAGAGAGATAAAAGGCAATATTGCTACTTGAGAAATACCATAAACAAAAGGTGTAAGAAAGCGAAGGAAGAGTGGATCAGAGCGAAATGTACGGACATTGAAAGTAAAATGGCAGTTGGTAAAGTGGACGCAGCTTATAGAAAAATAAGGGAAAACTTTGGAGAACGAAAGATGAAAGCTGTTAATTTACAAAGCGCAGGTGGTAAACCATTGTTGAATGGCCAAGAGAGAGCTGAAAGATGGAAGGAATACGTAAATCAACTCTACATGGGAAAAGAATTAGAATATGATGCGATAGAACAAGAAACTGATGTTGAAGAAGATCAAAAAGGGGACCCTATACTAAGAGAAGAATTCGATCGGGCACTTAAGGATATGAATATGAATAAGACACCAGGAATAAATAACATACCATCGGAATTATTATTACGATGTGGCAAAGTTGCTCAAAACAAATTATACAAACTTGTGTGCAGAATGTATGAGAGTGGAGAGGTACCATCAGACTTTAAAAAAAATATTATGATTCCAATACCAAAAAAGTCAGGAGCGGAGAAGTGTGAACATTACAGAACCATCAGCCTAACATGCCATGCATCTAAGATACTGACAAGAATTATATACAGGAGAATAGAACACCGAGTAGAAGAAGTATTGGACGATGACCAATTTGGATTTAGAAGGAGAATGGGAACTCGAGATGCAATATTGGCTCTGAGATTGATTATTGAGAAAAGGATACAGAAAAATAAAACTACTTTTATGGCATTTGTAGATTTAGAGAAAGCATTTGACAATCTGGACTGGAGTAAAATGTTTAAAACTTTGAAAAGGCTATGAAATTAAATACAAAGAAAGGAAAGTTATCTACAGTCTGTATAAGAATCAAACGGCTGTTTTGAGAATCGAGGGGTACGAAAAAGAGGCTGCTGTAAGAAAAGGTGTACGACAAGGTTGTTCTTTGTCACCACTACTTTTTAACTTGTATATAGAAGAGGCTATAAATGAAGTGAAGGAGAAATTTGACGTAGGAATAAAAATTCAAGGAGAAACAATAAAAATGTTGAGATTCGCCGATGATATAGTAGTATTAGCCGAGGCAAAGAATGAACTAGAGGATGCCTTAAATGGAATGGATGAGATCTTGAGGAAGGATTACTTCATGAAAATTAATAAGAACAAAACGAAAGTGTTGTGCAGCAGCAAGAGTGGTTTAGAAGAGATGGGAAATTTAAAAGTAGGCAACGAAAACATACAGGAAGTTGGGGAATTCTGCTATCTAGGGAGTAAAATAACAAAGGATGGTAGAAGCACGAGTGATATCAAGAGTAGAATTGCTCAAGCTAGAAAAGCCTTTGAAATGAAAAACAGCTTACTGACTACAAACATTGATTTACATATTAGGAAAAATTTCTTAAAACATTATGTTTGGAGTGTAGCATTATACGGAAGTGAAACGTGGGTGATAGGGGCTGTAGAACGGAAGAGGATAGAAGCTTTTGAAATGTGGTGTTATAGGAAAATGTTAAAGATTAGGTGGGTGGACAAAATAAGTAATTTAGAGGTTCTTAGGCGAGTGGATGAAAAAAGAAGTATATGGAAGCATCTTACCAAAAGAAGGGATAGGCTAGTGGGGCATATCCTAAGACATCCAGGTATTGGGCTATCAATAATGGAGGGTAAGATTGAGGGAGTAAATTGTAGAGGGAGGCAAAGATTAGAATATACGAGTATAAAGCAAATTACGAAAGATGTAGGGTGTTACAGGTATGTAGATATGAAACGACTTGCGCAAGATAGAACAGGTTGGAGAACTGCATCAAATCAGTCGAGAGACTGATGACAAAAAAAAAGAAAAAAGAAAAGAGAAAGAAGGAAAGGAAGAAAGAAAGAAAAAGATGTGAGTGCTCTGTGAATTTATGTCATTTATTGGTTGGTGAGCGCTTGATAACATTTTGATGAAAATTGTTTGTACTCGTAATTATCAAAAAAAGGATCGAGTTCCAGATTAAATTTATTAAACAAGGATAACGTCCGTATTAAGAAAGTATTAGGTACTGTATTGCAAGTGTTCACTTTAGGCAAATAAAACAGATTAAAAGTTCTGGATCTAACAAAAGGTACATAATAAAAAATGTTTTCAACAATATCCTCTAGGTCAACCTTATTATTTAATATTTTATATAAAAATTGCATACACATCACATTTCGTCTGACTTCAAGGGATTTTATATCAAAAATTCTTCTCATCGTCTCCGTATAAAACCCTAAAGGGCATGACATACCATATTTTTTGTAATACAGGAAACTTACGTACTTCGTACATAAAATCGTTAAACAATATCAATATAAACACGAACTGTATTTAAATAAAATGGCTAACTGAACTCCGATAATAAAATAGGCCAGAGTCATTCATTGTACGAAACGGTCCGCCAGTTGATCGATAAGCGCACAATTCAAATTTTTCATTACCCCTCGGTACGGACTGAATAACTTCAGGGACATCGTTTAAAACGCAAAAAATTAAATATTTTAGTTATGATCTTAATTTTTTTTTATAATATAAAAATTTAAAAGACGTAAGGAAAGAAGATATAAATTAATAAGTGTATAAATTTTTTTAGGGAAATCAAATTTTTTAATATGAAAGTGCCAATGCACAGGTATCAGGAGTCATTCTTAATCTAGACAAACTTTTTTGTTCCTTCCATTTTTACTTTCTCTTGCCTATATGAATATATAGGAAGGAAAGTATTGTTTTCATGTCGATTTTTCGAAATCGAGTTTTCACCGGATCTATACGTTTTCAGACCCCCTGAACCCAAAAAACATGTTTTTAGCGATTGGTCTGTGTGTGTGTGTGTGTCTGTGTGTGTGTGCGTGTGTGTGTGTGTGTGTGTCTGTGTGTGAACAGAATATCTCAAGAACGGAACATCGTACGAACTTGAAACTTGAAACTTAAGTTACATACCACTACCGGACGCGACACGAACATTTTCATCAAAATCGGTCAACCGGAAGTAGTAGTTTATTCGTATAATTTTTCAGTTTTTTGCGATTTTCTCAAAAACTGGTCCTACGATTTTTTTTAAAATCGCCTGGTTTACTCAATTTTTTATTCTCTACAAGATAGGGTAGGCGTCATGTTTGCTGAAATTCTCGGTGAGGCTGTTTTCACGTAAAAACGTTGTTTTAAGATTACGGCTTTAATATAAATTTTAGCGCAAAAACTTATATAATAAAAGTTGTAGAGAAACCTACAACTTCTGTTTCAAACATTTTTTTGTATAACGCTTAGTTTAGCGGTAATTTGCGATTTTCTGTTTTTTTTCTCACGAAAATGTGTGAAAAATTGATTTTTTTAAGATTTCGGCCTTAGTATGCATTTTACGACAAAAGTGTTTATAATTAAATTTATAGAAAATTAAAAGATCTACAACTTTTATTTAAAGCATTTTTCTCTACAGAGCCTAGTTTAGAGAGAAAGAGTGATTTTCCGTATTTCTAAGCCAAACTGAGGTTGATTTTCATTTTGCATCATTCACTCATGATTAAAATAAGGTTATGTTTTTGAGGTTAGTTTTTTGTTTATTTTTAATATTTTATTAATAATGTTAGGTTTATTGTTAATTATTTGCATTGGCAAGAGAAAGTTGTGTGAGTGTTTCACACCAGATTTTTTCTAACGTTACGCTGCCCCCGATCTGTCGTTTCACCAACAGATTTACGTTTTACGTAAATCTGTTAACTGTAATCTGTTCCCGAAGTCCATGCCACGACACTGACTTCCATTCATATTTTGCAAAATCTTTCTTATTAAACTTTTTTTATTTTACTGGATGTTAAAAAGATAAAGACAAAGTAAATATGAAGTTTTATTACCGCAGAAGAAAACTGCATATTTGTTACAATTTTTTATTGTTATACCTACGGGACATCAAAAGTGATACTTTCAAAATTTTGAAAAACTGAACAGCAATTTAACAGTTGATTTTTTCACTTTAACAGCTGATTTTCGGAGACGAAGGTTCCTTGTTTAAATCCTAGTAAAGGTAGTTACTTTTATACGGGTTTGAATTATACTGGACAGTGTGGTTACCGGTGTACTTTTATGGTTGGGGTTCAATTAGCCATACTCTCTCAGGAATGGTCGACCTGAGTCTGTACAAGACTACACCTCATTTACACGTCATACGTATCATCCTCATCTCATTGGGTCATGGGGTTGCTTATTGTTCTGAATTGAACAGATTGCAATGTACACAAATTAGGGATTAAAAAAAAAGTTATTTATTTTTCTGCACTTCCAGCTCTAAAAAGTTCGACTTTAAACTGTCCATGAGTGAAGGAAGCACTCTTGTCTCAAATCGATGCCCACCGTTTTAAATGTTTGTCCCTGCGATTTAACAGAATTGTATACAGGGTGATTCATGAAGTTCTCCCCCCACTTCTACAGCACATTGTACTAGTAAAAATAATGAAAAAATGTTATATAAACATAGGTCCGAAAACGCTTCGTTAGCGAGTTACAGCTAGCGAAAGTTTCGCCTGGATTTCAGTTCACCAGGTGAAATGAGGTCTTCCTGGAATTGTGGTAAGGTAGATTAAGGGGCAAATTCAATCATTTCTTATGGTTTTTGATCTGATAAATTGAATAAAACAGGTCCCAGAACTGTAAGTTAAATAGTTTTTGAGAAAACCAGTGTCAAATGCAAAAAATGGAGTGAAAATCACATTTTTTCATCTTTGGGCAAGAATAACTTTGTTATTTCACCAAGAAACAGTTAAAAATTTTCAATAAAAAATGTAGAAAATTTTATTCTGAACAAACCGGTGTAAATTAAGTACACAGAAAGCGAATAGATGTTTGATTAAATGAGTTTTTATTCATAAGAGTACAAAGTAAAATTAACCGGAAAAACTAAAATGAAAAAATGTGTTTTTTTCACTCCATTTTTTTGCATTTGACACTGGTTTTCTCAAAAACTATTCGCTTTCTGTGTACTTTATTTACACCGGTTTGTTCAGAATAAAATTTTCTACATTTTTTATTGAAAATTTTTAACTGTTTCTTGGTGAAATAACAAAGTTATTCTTGCCCAAAGATGAAAAAATGTGATTTTCACTCCATTTTTTGCATTTGACACTGGTTTTCTCAAAAACTATTTAACTTACAGTTCTGGGACCTGTTTTATTCAATTTATCAGATCAAAAACCATAAGAAATGATTGAATTTGCCCCTTAATCTACCTTACCACAATTCCAGGAAGACCTCATTTCACCTGGTGAACTGAAATCCAGGCGAAACTTTCGCTAGCTGTAACTCGCTAACGAAGCGTTTTCGGACCTATGTTTATATAACATTTTTTCATTATTTTTACTAGTACAATGTGCTGTAGAAGTGGGGGGAGAACTTCATGAATCACCCTGTAGAATGCATAGAAGAACACCGATGGAAAAGAAAGAGACAGTTGATATATGGCTGAGATAAGAGACAGTAATAGGTGGGTGCGGTACGCAGAGTAATTGGAAATACGTGACTCATTCAGTACCTGTCGAATGAAAACAAATAATTATATGAAATACAGTACAAAAATAACAATTTTGAATATTTCCGAATTTTTAATGTTTTAGGAATCGAATGTTATTCTTCACGTTTTTTATATGAAATGTATAAGTTGAATCGTGCTTCTAGCCCAAAAAATTACACCATCCAGAGGACTTGAAAAAATAAAGTGCTATGCACCCGATAAACTAAAACATGCGACATCGTCACAGTTTAAGTTGCTTAACTCACTTAATTAAAGTTACTTAAAGTTACAAAATAGCTATATTGATCAGGAAGCTCTAAGCTATGCAACAATGAAAGAATTTTAAAATCAGTTCAGTAGTTTCTGAGATTACCTCATTCAAACAAACACACGTTTCTTCTTTATTATATTAGTATATATAATGTTTGTTTGGCTATTCATTCTATTATTTAATATAAAATAAATACAGTAGAATCTCGGTAGTCCGGGCCGTGCAGTAGTCCGGCACCTCCAGCAATCCGGCCCTTAAAATATTAGGCCTTAATATATGAAACCTCACCCAGGACAGATTTTGGTAAAAGATTTAAATTGAATTAGGGAAATCAACTCGACCTAATTACGGCGGATTTAATATAACATGTATGTTTAGGATTTGATTAAAGAAATGAATAAGCAGACCTTAATTATTGTTAAATGGAATAATTTTTAGCCTTTTATCCAAAACCCAGAACTGGGTCATCTCTATACTTCATGTTGAATTGATAACAAATCGTAATTCCCAGAACACCGCACTAGGCGATGTCAATAGCCGATAATTATGTTATGTACAATGATTACAGAAGTACTCAGCAAACCTTTTTAATTAGTTAATTTAATGTATTAATTAGTTTAAAAAATGTACGAAAATTAAAATCTAACATTCCATTGTACAGAGTATAAATTGCTCTATGGCTCTGAAACATGGGAATTGACCAAAAGAGACAGGCAAAGAATAAATGCTGAGGAGATGGATTTCTTGCGCCGGAGTAGTTGTGTTTCAAGGATGGATCGAGTACGAAATTCGGAGATAAGGAACAGAATGGGGGAAAATGGATACAACAGTGGAGCAAATTGAGAAGAAGCGCCTTATATGGTCGGGACATACACAGAGGATGAGAGATGAAAGGTGGCCCAAGAGAATGCTGAATTGGATCCACCTGGAAGAAGAAGAAGAGGAAGACCGCCCGAACTGTGGAACAAGCAGGTGTATTCCGATATGAGGAATAGAAATCTTGTGGAGGGGGACTGGATGAACCGAGAGAGATGGTAGATGGGATGCGAGAAGCGGCTGGAGCTGTAGATCAAACTCGCTTATATATATATAATTTAATTTAAAATCACATAGAAATGAATTCATAATTCATTTTTTGTTTAAATTTTTAGTTCCAAAATTCCAACACATCCAGTAATGCGGCGTTTTCAGTAATCCGGCACCCACTTCGGTCCCGAACAGGCCGACTACTGAGATTCTACTGTATTTATATACAGTAAAACCTTACTAATTCGGACTAATTGGGGGGAAGTGAAATCCGAATTATTGAAAGTCCGAATTATCGCGAATATTTGTTTACGTCTAAAAATTGAATAATTCAGGCAATTTTAAATTTAAAAAAATCTGGTGTGAAACACTCACACAACTTTCTCTTGCCAATAAATAATTAACAATAAACCTAATATTAGTAATAAAACATAAGAAATAAACAAAAAACTAACCTCAAAAAATATAACCTTATTTTAATCATGAATGAAAGACGCAAAATGAAAATCGAACTCAGTTTGGCTTAAAAATACGGAAAATCACTCTTTCACGCTAAACTAGGGCTCTGTAGAGAAAAATGTTCTAAATAAAAGTTGCAGATCTTTTAATTTTCTATAAATTTGATTATATACACTTTTATTATAAAATGCATACTAAGGCCGAAATCTTTAAAAAATCGATTTTTCTCACGTTTTCGTGAGAAAAAAAAAAGAAAATCGCTAATTACTGCTAAACTAAGCGTTATACCAAAAAATGTTTGAAATAAAAGTTGTAGGTTTTTAAATTCTCTACAACTTTTATTATATAATTCTTTTCGCTAAATTGCATATTAAAGCCGTAATCTTAAAAAAACTATGTTTTTACGTGAAAACACTCTCACCGAGAATTTCAGCAAACATGGCGCCTACCCTATCTTGTAGAGAATAAAAAATTGAGTAAACCATCGCGATTTTAAAAAAATCGGTAGGACCAGTTTTGAGAAAATCGCAAAAAAGTGAAAAATTATACGAATTAACTACTACTTCCCGGTTGACCGATTTTAATGAAAATGGTTCGTGTCGGGTGTCCGGTAGTGGTATGTAACTTAAGTTTCAAGTTTCAAGTTCGTACGAAGTTCCGTTCTTGAGATATTCTGTTCACACACACACACTCACACACACACACACACACACACACACACACACACACACACACACACACACACACACACACACACACACACACACACACACACACACACACACACACACACACACAACACACACACACACACACACACACACACACACACACACACTCACACACACACACACACACACACACACACACACACACACACACAGACCAATCGCTAAAAACATGTTTTTTGGGTTCAGGGGGGTCCGAAAACGTATAGATCCGGTGAAAACTCGATTTCTAAAAATCGACATGAAAACAATACTTTCCTTTCTATCTCGTATTCATATAGGCAAGAGAAAGTAATAAACGTAACTTGTCTGAAATATCGATATTTAATGAATTTACAAGTACAGTATATTGAAAAACAACAAAGTTAAAAGTACAGAAATAAAATTATCTACGGCAGGAAAAATATTGTTAAATAATAAATGTCCAGTGTAAAATGATATTTAATTAAAACACTGTACTTACGTACCGATTATTTGCACTTGTCGAAGTAGAGGGTTGACAAATATCCTCAGATATCATTTGAAGTTGCTTAGAAAAGAAAAACTTGTTATTTTTTTCTGTGAATTCTTTGCTACACTGTTTTCTTATAACTTGTTGGCGCATCTCTCTTAGGACAAGATAATAGTCATTGAATTCCGGATTGAAGTCTGCAAATTCAATAAGTTCGTCTATGTGGTTTCTCACTTCACTAGCTTAAATTGTGGAACGTTTTCTTCACTGAGTAACCAATAATGTATTACAGGATGAAACAATTTTTATTAGCCAGTTAAAAGCTATTATTTTTTGAAGTAGCACTTTATTAATTTTTAACTAAAAAACTTCTAAAAAAATTAAAAAAGCTCTTTTCTTGGAGTAGTCCGAAATATCGCGAATTCCGAATTAGTGAAGTCCGAATTAGTGAGGTTTTGCTGTATTTCGGGAGGGGAAACGCCCCTTCTGGACACGTGCCTTGTTGTTATAAATTTTGAGAGGCAATAGTATGGTATGGTGGGTTATCGTATCCCGTAGTTCTATGTCGGACAATTTTCTAGAACAATTTTTGTGTCTGGTTGAGTACGAAGGGATAAATCTTTCTTTTTTCCTCATTTTTTTTATCAGAATTTTTAACGTTTCATAATACAATCATTTTTTTACTTTTCAGTTGTGTCAGCACTACCTCATGAAGAAATTATAGATACTGAACTTGAAAAAGTACGAGAACGCCTTCAGTTTGAAAAGTGTATCAAATGATTTAGAGAAAGTAGGTTTCGTCGGGGAAAAAAAAGTCTCACCTGATCAAGTTAAATATGTTGTAAGTATTCAATTTCAATAGGCTATAATCTTCTGCCCGGTCAAAGTGTTCTAGTGTTTTGCAACTAATTTCATGTTATTAGAATATTTTGTGTTTTTGAAAGCTTTTTTAGTAGAATATACTTATTCTTTGCGGTAACTTTTGTAGTTTTATTTTTCGGTAATCGTTAGTTTAATAGATTTGCTTAGTTTGTGTATACTTTTGCGGTAATTTGAACTGTTATCACTGTGTTTCGTCTATGATATTTTGATTTTTTGTTAACTTTAGGTTTATTTTCATAACAATATATTATTATTTATTAGTTTTCTGTGGTTTGTTTCTAATATGTCATTCATGTTTATAAACCGGTAGTCGACGATGACCGACTATGTGATTTATTTGAGAAAATTTTGCGTTTCAAACGGAACATTTTCTGGGTTTTTCTT